>CAUYPK010053679.1:0-25950 GCA_963574355.1 Loris lydekkerianus | reverse complement strand
CCTCCTCCTCCCTCCTCCTCCTCTTCCTCCTCCTCCTCCCTCTCTCTCTCTTTTTTTTTTTTGATAATGGTCATGACAACTTTTTAGGTTGACTATCCTGTTCCAATAGCTGGCTTTTACAGCTTGATTTCTTCATTAGCTTTCTCCTAAGTGAAGATACTGAAATGGCCCTGTTTCCTCTTACCTCTTCCAAGACTGACCCAGAGGGTGTCTCCAGCCAATGGGAAGGGAGAACCGCGAAGCCTGTGTGCGTTCCCGCGCTGAGAAAGCGGCATTCCCGTGCTGAGAAAGCGGCATTCCCGTACACTAATCCAGTAATTAGGGCATTTGGGGTGCATCTTCCTTTTCCTCTCTTCTTTTGCTTTTACTTTCCCTCCCTTACTCCCTTCCTTTCCTTCCTTTCCCCCCCTTTTTCCTCCTAAAGCCATTGTGAAAGCTCATCATGATTGTAAAAATACGTGTGCTTTTCTAGAATCATAGAGTATTAAAGCCCTGCTCCAAGGCGGGAAAGGGATTTGTGGAACAGTATCTCTTTTAGAAGAGACAGTCCATGCCAAAAGCCACTGCAGTATTTTTTTCCTTGCCACACATTTACTCAGCAGTTATGTACGGAACTCCTACATGGGCTGGTACGTGCCACATTCTCTCACTGTCTCTGTATACTGACACACACATATACATATGTCCTTCTGTACCCGTTCGGGATAATTCCGGGACCCCTGGGGATACCAAAATCCACGGACGCTCTAGTAAAATGGCTCAGTATTTGCATATAACCTACACACATATCTGCTAATACTTTAAATCATCTACAGATTACTTATAATACCTAATACAATGTAAGTGCTATGTACATAGTTGTGATATCATTTTATTTTTATTTGTATTAGTTTTATTGTTGTTTTGTTAGTTTTTAATTTTTTTCTCCAGTATTTGCCATCCACAGTTGGTCGAATCCCAGGATGTGAAACCTGTGAATACAGAGAGACAACCACATATGCTTTATAGTATTAATACAGTTCTTTATACCCTTTTTGCTTGTCCTTTCACTCCAACTTTAAAAGGTATTCTTCCATTCAACAAACACTTGAGGAGCTGAGCCAAGACTGGAGGCTGAGAATGTACAGGTGAACTAAATTACTCTCTCGTGGTGAGGAAGAAAGCTACTGATCAACAAATCACCCCAATACACCAAGACTTAACTTATGATATAAATATCTTGGAAAAAGAAACACAATTCAAAGAAATTTTAGAACAAACCTGACTTAGACTGTCTATCTGTGGTTATTAGATGCTTCAGGGAAGTTACCTTTAAACTAACAGAATGTTACTTTGTCATCTCCTTTTTGCAGAAAATTTAGACTTAGAAATCTGACTTCCAAGCCCATGTTTTTAGAAGGTACTCCTCCTATATAAATGGGCTTTAAAAGGTTTGCCAGCCACAAAGCACAGAGACATAGCTGTCAGAATTAGAATTCTAATCTCCACACGAGGCGTGGAGATACTCTGTGCTCAGGAGAGAAGTAGTTAACTGGTTTTTTTGTTCCTATTAACTCTGGTCTTAAACATTTATTTCTGAAGTAAGCAAGACCTAAGAAAGACCAAGAACTACTTAGAATAAGTAGTAAGACCCAAGAAACAACACAGCTTACAGTTGACCAAATGAGATGTGACTCTAAAGTGGAAAATCAAAGTCAGCTGGGTGCCCTACCCACAGCAGGAGGGTTATTTCAACATTCCTAAGGAAGACATGGAGAATGAAATCAGAGGTTATTGAATGGATGCCTAGGCTTTACTGTACAGATGCTGGTATTATAAATACATGAGCTTCTCCTTTCTCATTACAGGATTGGGTTTCATGTACTCTACACAATAGTGTTAGCATCCTCACAAAGGCCCAAGTTAAAACTTCTCTATCCCATGTAGTATTAGAACTTATTGGCTCTTTCCTGATTTTAGAATCAACATTTTAATGTTCAGGCATACAGAATCCCATCTTAGTTATATTTCACCTTGTATATGCTCATATTACAAACAGACCCCTCTATTTTTGAATGTTTCTATTGAATACGAAAATTTAAGTACTGCTTGATTCAGTAAAAACAGAGAAAAACAGAATTGCTTAGAAGTGAAATTATGTACTAAGTCTCCAGGTGAGGCTTAACTTGGAACTGAGACTGAAGCTATGCCTTAAAATATGATCAAAATTTGGGAAAGAGAAGAGTAAGGCAAAGGAAGGACACTTCAGGTAAAAGAAAAGAGAAAAACAACCAGCCAAAGACATGCTTGGATTAAAAGATTATAGGAAGTAATGTTAGGGAATTCAGGTAACCCTGGCAATTGAGGAGCTTTGGAAAAGTATAAAGATCTGGAACTTGATTCTGGAGGCTTTGGGAGTGATGAAATCCTTTGATAAAAGATTTTAGTGAGTCATATGTGGGATGGATTTATAGGGATAAAAATTACAAATGAACTGCTTTAAAACTGCTTTAGTACATCATACTTTGAAGAATTATAATTTTACTCCTAGAGTACCGGGTAGTGCCTGTGGCTCAAAGGAGTAGGGTGCTGGCCCCCTATGCCACATGTGGTGGGTTCAAACCCAGCCCTGGCCAAAAACTGCAAACAAACAAACAAAAACCACCAAGAGTACCAAATCTATTAACATCTTTTGGTGTTTAATTAGAGCAAGACATGAAAAATACAGAAAAAAGAAATTAAGGACATTTTTCAGGAAGAGAGACATAACTCTACAGCTTGTTAAATTATGTATAGTGACACATTCCTTAAAGAACTATGTGGCATTATGTTACCTGATGTGGCAGAGGATGCATTAAAATCTTTAATAAACTAAGAGGAAGAAATAGACAAAAGAATAAGAGACCAAGATAGGACTTTCTTCGATTGGATGATAGAAGAAGAAGGAAAGAATAGGGTAAATTGGGAGGATGATCACCACTAGAAAAGAGTAATTCAGCTGCAGTACTCAGGACAGGGTAAAGCAAGGTATTGGATGCAGAGAGCAGTGAAGCAGACAGTATGGGGAGCCTACTGGTGAGCAGAGAAGCTAAGAAACAAGTAGTTGAACAGTGTTTCTTGGAAACGCCCATGTTAATTCTCACCATGACATGACATTTCCCACAGCCCTACAGTATGCATGGACTGGAAAGCATTGCTCTGGCTTTCAAATTATATACACTTAAAAAAATTTTAAAGGGGTGCCTAGTAAGACAGCATCCCTACCACACTAGTCCCTTTTCTTCTGTAGATAGTTGTTTTTAACTAAACATGTACTCTGATGCTTAAAAGATACACCTAATTTTTAAATGTAGGTTTAAAAATTTTTTTTTAAAAAAACAGTCTATCCAGAGATTTAAAGACTATTTAAAAGATTTAAAACCCAAGGGCTGCTTGGTTGGGTTTATAAGCACATTAAATACTTAAAAATGAAAGAATGTCAGCAAGTTTAAACTAGAACACAAAGAGTCTAAAACAGATGTTTGTCCTAATACAGTCATCTTGATGTGGACCTCATATAATAAACTCCTTATTAAGCATCAATAACTCTTTCTTAGGCTATGGAATTAAGGCTGTTTTGAGCTATTAAATCATCTCAACAACAGGAGCTTCCTGAATAAGACAAAGTAGGATGGTAAACTAGCTGGTTAATAATTGTTGAGTTGAGGTTGCTTCTTTTTATTGGTGAGTCCCTGTTAAATACTAACTATAATAATTTATAAGAAAGAGATGAATGATGTGGAAGACACTAACGTTTCAACTGTGTATAGTGGAGCAAAATTTTTGACATTAGAGATTTGGAAAACTGTCAAAGAAGAGATTTTTTTTTATTCAACAAACATCTTTTTTTGAAAGGAGTATTTCAAACAAAGTTTTTATAATGGGAAAACCTGATAATTTCTATAATTAAAAAGTATCCTCCTGTTGCTTAAATTATAAATCAAATTCTATATTTATCTGCACAGCAATTTTCTGTTTAGAGTATCAATTTGTGAACCTGGCTTCCCATTAGAATTCCTTAAGGATCTTTTTTTAATAAAGGAAATTTAGCACTACTTAAGCCCTAAATCAAAATATCCACAGTCTGGGAATATTTATGTTACAGAAGGTTCTGCAGGTGGTTATGTGTATATTGAGTTTTGAAAACCACTGATTTAGAATCTAAAACATACAAAAGTTTTAATGAACTTGCTTAATGAGTAATTTTGGTGTCATTTACCAAATTCAATATGGGAAACAGCTGAAAAACAAATGGCTAAGTCTACAGTTAGAACATCTGAGGGCTGAGCACTTAATTTCTGGCAGATGTAGGAAGAAGCAGAGATGAGATATGGCTAAGTCACTAGGATCAAGAAGTGACGGGAGATGTATTAAAGCCTAAGTGGGAGACTGCAAAGGCAACAGTCTGCACAGGCATTGTTGGGATTTAGATACATTCAAACAAAAGACTAGGGGACAAGCTAACATCTGAACCCAGTTCCTCCATAGTGAAGTTATGAGCAAGGTTCCTGGTCTTCACCCTGTGGCATGGGCCAGAGGTAGGAAGCATAGACCTCTTAAGATGGAAGTGAGCTAATGTCCAGTCTCAACTGGGCCAGATGGATGTGGATTCCCACAAGTCTAGCCTGTAAGTACTTGAGGTGGCTTCCAGGAAGTAATGAAAATCATATGAATTTGTAAGATATCCAGCAGTAAAATCAACAGCAGTTAGTGATTGGACAATAAGAACAAGGAAAAACTGACTCAGGGGTGGTACCATTTATAACAGTAACAGTCATGAAGGACTAGCAGGTTTGAGAATCGAAAGGAAAGCATTACTTTGATGCTGTTGAATTAGAGATCTGTGAAGTATCCAATGGAGGAGTGCAGTAGGTAGGTGAGTGTATGGGTCTGGACCTCAGGGAAGAGGGCAAGACAAAACATTTCATTGGTCTGTATAGGGTAGGTAGAATTTCCTAGGGAAGGATGGAGAATGAGGAGTGAGAAACAGGTTCAGGGTAAAACTCTTTAAGGGTAAAGGAGATGAAATGGGATCCACAAGGAGACTAAGAGTAAATAGTGAGATAAATGTAACTGCAAAACAGCAACATCTATTAAGTATTACTGGCTTGATGTCAGCACTGCGCTAAGCAGTGTTCTTCACAACCGCCCAGGCAGGTAGGTACATGTGAGGAAAGTAATGTTGAGTTATAGCAGGTGGCTGTATAACAGGGTGGGGAGCAAGAAAAAAATCACAAAGGAGCAGGAAATTGAATAGCCGATGGCCAAGAAGCCAGCACACCAGGAAGTGAGAGAGGTCCACAGTGAAGACAGGTGAAGAGGACCAGTGACCTACAGCACATGGCAGGTCTTAGTTTGTCAGGACAAGGTCTCTGGGAATGACTTGGTAACGTTTTCTTTCTTCTGTGAGTTCACTGGCATTGACAAAGCTAGAGCTCGAAGGTGTTCAAGTACTTAGGAATGAAGTGGGCTTAAAAAAAAGCCTGACATCTATAAAATAATCTATGAGAAAGAACTGATAATCACTAAATAATATAAATGTTAGAATAAACTAGACGAGACATGTAGACCTTTTTTTTTTTTTATAAAGAATAGTATGTATTTATATTGGAAGATAAAAAATTTGAAGAAGTGTGTTTGTATATGTGCTGCTGAAGCGGGCCCTGCAGAAATGTGTTTGAATGAGTAATTTATTTTTCAAATCTAAGGACTAAGTATTAGAAAGATGGTTAAAAGCATAGGCCATAGAGCAGTGTTTTTCAAGCTTTTTTTTTAATTGCTCACAGCAATTATGAACATATTAAATTTGGGTTTCAGGCAATGTCATTCTAGTTAAATTTCTGTGGCACACTTAAATTATGTCAATCAAAAAAGAAAAGAGTGAAGAATTTTTTTTTTTTTTTTTTTTTTACTCACTGTGCTTTGAACTTCTTTCAAAAATAATTTAATTAATGATCTTTAAAAATGTTCACGGCATCCCTAAGATCCTCTCACGGCATGACACAGGGGTTGAAAATCACTGATGCAGAGCCATACTACCCAGGTGCTAGCCAACCAATTACTCTCTTCGTTTCATTTTTCTCACCTGTAAAATAGGAATAACAATAGTACCGACTTCGTAGTATGGCATATTAATTAGCTACTGCCAACCAATGATGCTTAACAAAGTACTCTAAAACTCAGTGACACAGAAATGCAATAATTTATCCTTATAAATCTGAGGAATGGGCCATGTCCTCTTGGAATCAGTGAGATAGACACACATCTTTCTCATGACAATGGCCAAAGCCCAAGAGAGCCAACCCAACAAAGGAAGGACACATATCAAAACTTAGCCTATCTGCTTACATTTCATGGCCCAATGCAAATTGTATCACCAAGCCCAGAGTCAACTAGTGAGAAATACATTCCTCCCAGGATGAGGGGACATGACAAACCTGTGGATACATGAAAGAGTGAGGAATTGTGGCCCATAATTAAATCTACCACAGTTGTTTTGAGAACAAAATGAGTTAATATTTGGAAAGTACATAGAACAGTGCTAGGGCCATGGTAAGTATTATTAATGTTTGTTTTAATTGTTATTTCAATATAATTATTCTGAAATAAATTTACAACTTAATATCATGTAAATCAAAACCTCAATCTGATGATGATGATAATTTAGAACTTAACATATGGAATTTTCAAAAAGAAGAGTAACAAGAAATCTACAACTTTGCCATATAGTAGAACATGATATTTTATAGTAATATCAAGTGTTAGTTAATGAAAGCAAAGAGAGGCCAAAAATGGATTTGATGCTGTAAGAAAATAATATATGAAAATAAACTTTTCAAAATGAAGAAAAGGTAAACATTCAGAAAGATGAACATAACATTTGGATAATTATGTAACTACACTAAAAAAAAACTAATCCACTTCTCATGGCAAAAGAAAAACATATCTAGTTCTAATTGGAGTACTAAATGTAAAGAAAATTTAAAGAAACCCCAACAGAAAATTTGACACATACATGAAACTATTCTATTTTCATTTGTTGAATGATACAGACATTTCAATAGTGCATGATTGATTATGAAATACATTTAGCAGACTATTAAATCAGAAGTTTTAACTAAAGTGCCAAGATTTAAAACTGAGATTTTTTCCAAAGAAGTGTGCCAGAGCAAGATGTCAATTTTCAAAGGAGATTATTAAAAATCAGTTGGGCAACTCTTAAAATTCTTACTTATATCAAGTGTATGTGGAGATTGGAGAGGATTTGGGAAGAGATATTTTAAAGAATATGTTGGTGTGCCCTGAGTACCCTCACACCTGGCCTGATAGGGGAGGTCAGACCCCTGAAATTCAAGTGGTCTGGTGTCTGGTCTTTGACTAAGAAAATTCAGGATAGGCTGCTGATGAACCACCGGCAAGGAGGTTACAGAAGCTTGCTGGCTCACCAATGCTTAAGTGTTTCCTGATAACCAGGAATGGGCAACATAAGAAAGAAAACTGACCTGGAATTGGTCTTTGTCTTGTGAAAGAGAACCTCTGGCAGGCTCTAATAGACTTCCTTAAAAAGAATTAAGGGGTAGCTTTCCACTCTTGAGTGACAAAATAGAACGTGTTAAGAGATGCCTGGTCCCATTTCAGGGTACATAAGAGATCCTAGGGGTTGGTCACCTTTGAACACTTGCCAGGTCTAGTGTACATTAAACTAGTCATTTAAGAACTTACTGGACTCCCTTATATTTTGTCCCTGTCCACACGTTTGTTCTAGAGGAGAAGAAATTAAGATTAATCTTGGGAAGAAATAATAGAAATACTAGGCAGGGAAATAGAGAGATACCCTAGGTTTCTACACTGAAGTAGAACTGATCAGAATTTGTATAATTAGAATAGAACCTCTGTAAGTTGACCACTCAAGGGACTATAACAAACTGGTCAACATATGAAAGTAGTGAACATAAGGAACGAGGCCCACTAATACACACATGTGATGGATGTCTGTCTATGAGAATTAGGTCAACATGGTTTGGCACCTGTAGCTTAGCAGCTGGGGTGCCAGTCACATACACCAGAGCTGGCGGGTTCAAACCCAGCCCAGGCCTGCCAAACAACAATGACAACTGTAACCAAAAAAAATAGGTGGGCGTTGTGGCATGTGCCTGTAGTCCCAGCTACTTGGGAGGCTGAAGCAAGAGAATTGCTTAAGTCCAAGAGTTTGAGGTTTCTGTGAGCTGTGACGCTACAGCACTCTACCCAGGGTGACAGCTTAATACTCTGTCTCAAAAAAAAAAAAAAAAAAGAAAAGAAAAAGAAAATTAGGTCAACTTAAGGAAGTGGTCAATGTAGGGAGGTGGTCAACTAGGGAGGTTATACGATATCTATTATTTGGCATCATACATCTAATTTGAGATCAAGTTGTTTTTTTTTGTTGTTGTTTTTTTAAGAGCCAGAGTCTCACTTTATTGCCCTTGGTAGAGTGCTCTGGGGTCAGAGCTCACAGCAACCTCCAACTCCTGGACTTAGGCCATTCTCTTGCCTCAGCTTCCCGAGTGGCTGGGACTATAGGTGCCTACCAGAACACCCAGCTACTTTTTTTTTGCAGTTTGGCCGGGGCCGGGTTTGAAATCACCATCCTCAGTATATGGGGCCGGTGCCTTACCCACTGAGCCACAGGCGCCATCCGAGATCAAGTTTTGTGATGGACAGTGACCACAAAATTATTTGTTAGTTAAGAGTGACTTCACAAGTCTCAAAGGCAAGAGAATAGAATTCAGTGAACATAAACAAAGTTGCTCAAATTATCAGATTTGATAGATAAAAAATTTTCAGTTGTATGAAAATTAATTACAAAACTAAATCTAAAAAGGAAAATAAATTGGGAAAATATTTCCAGGAATATAGCAAGAAAAGATGCAATATGCATTTCATAAAAGAGTTCTTTAACATTTATAAGACAAATATCTTAACATCAATAATAAATATGCAAATAATTGGGCCACGTAATGCAAAAATAAATGAATAAAAGGCAAAAATATCTTTTGTTAGTAATGAAAGAAATATAAAATATGAAAATTATGGGACATATTCATACCTATTGACTTAGTAAAAATAATGATATATGATAGGTAATATTGGTAAGATTGGAGTAAAACTGCTAATTCACTGACAGCAATGGTTTGATACATCCCTTTAAATAGTAGTCTTGAAATACTGTATATACTCGAGTATAAGCCAAGTTTTTTCGGCACAAAATTTGTGCCGAGTTCGGGTTTTTCGGCACAAATTTTGTGCTGAAAAAACTCGGCTTGTACTCGAGTATATATGGTAATATAAAATAATGCAAATATCTCTACATATTATCTCAGTAATACCACTCTTTGATATTTACTCTAAGAAAATTATTCAGCAGAATGAAAAGGTATATTCATAAAAGTGATCATGATGCCATTGTCTATAATAGAAGACGTAAGAATAATCTTAATATTATACACTAACAAAATGGGTTAAATAAATTTTGGGGAATTAGATGTGCTGCTGTGACTATTAGAAGTAGTAATTTTGAATATAATAAAAGAGATATAAAATATGGTTATAATGCATAAGGAAAGAGAGGAGATTATTTCATGTACTGGAATTATAATTGCATATAAAAATGTACATGAACTATATTAGATTATATGTACTTACCTGTATTTCTATGTAAGTTATATATAGTTTCAAAATGGTAATTTTGAATCATTGAATACAGGCAGTGTTAAAAAGAATAGGGAATGATAAAGTGAAGAAGAAAAAGTGAAGAAGAATGTAATTAAGTGGATGGAGTGAAGATTGTTTCACAGGACACAGGGAAAAGGAAGTCTCAGAATTTTAAATTTAATGTGGTTTCATGGCCTGCTTCTTTCCATTGCTTTGAAATTTCAGGCAATTTACAGTGAATTCCTCCAGTTGGCTTTTGTTTGGAATATGAAAATCTCTGACTTCATCTATTTAGCTGGTGTTCAACTGGTTTCTAATCTAGAAATCTTGCATTCTCTTTTACTAAAGGGGAGAAAAAAATACGCGTGGGAAACAAAGATATAATTTTTTTTTTTCTTTTTTTTTTGAGACAGAGTCTTACTATGTTGCCTTTGGTAGAGAGCTTTGGCATCACAGTGCACAGCAACCTCAAACTCTTGCCCTTAAGCGATTCTCTGTCCTCAGCCTCCCAAGCAGCTGGGACCACAGGTGCCCGCCACACGCCTGGCCATTTTTTGTTGTAGTTGTCATTGTTGTTTAGCTGGCCCGGGCCAGGTTTGGGTGTATGTGGCTAGCACCTTACCCACTGAGCTGCGGGTGCTGCTAGAAACAAAGATATAATTTAAGAACATAAAAGTATATTTACTTTCCAAATGACTTGGAAGCCTGGTTCAAGATTAGAATTCCTGGACTTTCCAGAGTTCCGTGTCATGAGTTAGTTTTGGTGGTCCCCAGCCCATGCTCACTCCTTTTTTCTGTTCCTGCTTTTTACACCAAAGGCCCTTGCGTACACAGGTATAGATACTGATGCTCTATACTTCATGTCCAAACTGTCCACACCCCCTCAGACAGTCCCCTCATGTTCTCATTGATGCAGGGAGCAGATAGCTGTGCTGTCCTTCTCAATAGGACAGGACCTGGAGAAATCCATGCCCTATTGGAGTCCTAAATATTAAGACGTGATTTAGAAAGGGGCATATTTACTCTGAGTCAGCTCCTTGCCCTCTGGGGAGAAATGGGACTGGGGAGGGACAGAGAGAAGCCCGTCCGTAGGATGGGACATGAGGTAAGTGTCCCTCTCAGTCAGGTCTAAAGTATTATTTTTGGATCCTTGACTCATTGACCCCTTTAATTGCCCAACCTCATACTTGGCTCTACTTTAGCTGCCTTTAGGCTCAGCTTCACGTTGGGTCTCCTAATCCCTCAATATGGAAAATCTTTACTCATGCCCTTCCTCTACTTCTATTCCTATAAGCCAATGGGTAATAATTTCCTTTACTAACTTGTGCAGGCAGCTCGCCCAACTCATCCACACCCTTACCAAACCTTCCCAGTCAATTTCTAATGTGCTTTTGACTTTCCTTTGTTCTTCTCTTCCTCCTATCTTGCCATTCATCCCACTACTCCCTATTTAAGGTCTAAAGGTCCACCAGGGGTTAGTGATTGGAGATACACACAATAGGGCATACGGCAGACATGGTCCATGCCTTCATGGAGATAACGGTTTACTAGAAGAATTGGTATTGGGTAGTTAGTTACAATTGTGATCAATGGTGTGAAGGCAATGTATATAGTTTCATAAGAGTCTAAAATAAGGTCCTTACCTACTGTGGGAGCAACTCAACCACCACTTTGGGTAAATAGCTGTATTTATTTATTTTAGATTTTGGCTTTCATGCTATTGAGTATTGTTTGATTTTTTGATAGTCAATCACAGCTGGGTTTTCCTTGCTACATACTGATTTTAAATGTTCTCATAGTTTTTGGAGGGACTTAAAAAGGATAAGATGTAATAAATGTAAAATAGGCTGTGATATAATTGTCACATGCGTGTGGCAGTCTCATGCCAGAAGGATACAACCAGGTGTAACACAGTGAATATAACAGACCTAACTAAGCTTTTCACTTTATACTGTAGCCTTGAGCTCTCAGTTCCTGTCAAAGCCTGGTGAACTCTCCCAAGAATCACATCTATTAGCTTGATTCTTTTTTTACTACTTGAACTTTTATTAGTATTCATATTCTGTATAAGGAAAACAGAAGTTATCTTCAATGGAAAATGAAATCTGTCCACTGAAAGTATATATCCATTTTAAAATAATACCTTAAAATTCTAATTTTTTAAAATTGCTTTCTTATACATTTAGTAGTGTAAATTGTTTAAACATAAATTGCTTACCTGCTCATGTTTACATGAAATAACACAATGGAGCTAGAACTTCCTGCCCTAAGATTTATCCTGAATCCATGTTAGTATCACTGACCCTATAAAATTAGGATAAGCTGTTAAGTTTAGGGTCCACCTTTGAAACTACTTCTAATAAAGTAATATCGATTATGGATACTAAGAAGAGAAGAGGGATAACTAAGAGCTCCGAGGTGATAGTGATACTGGAATTTCTCTCTTCAGTAGGTTCTTGGTCTCAGTGATGCGAAGAATGAATCCTTGGACCACAGATCAGTGGTAAGAGAGGATTTATTTACAAAAAAGAATACAGAAGTGCCAGAGCTCCTGGCAGAGAGAAAACTTGAGTCAGGAGAGAAAAGTGCTCTCTCTCTCCCTGTCTGTCTGTCTGTAGGCTCTTTGTCTAAGGGTATGACTAGTCACATGGGGCCCTCCATAGTTACATTTAGGGGCTTGGTAGTTACGTTTAGCATGTCTGGGACATGGTGTCTGGGACATGTTTGGAACAACATGTCTGTGTCGTAATGAATGGCTACAGTCCCTTTCATTCCCAGACTTAGGAAATGGGGATCCCCTGCTCACCCTCCAGCCCGCTGGTTCTGCTGCTTACTGCCACTGTACCGACATCACCAAGGCAGAAGCAGCCGGTCCACGTCCTCCAGCTCCACGAGCTGGCTGTGAAGCCACTAGTCCTGTATCAATAGAAGGAAGTTGGTCCCCATCTTTGGAAGATATGTAATTTAAAACATCAAAATACCACATTATTATAAGTATAAGGAAATCCAGCTCAGTACTTATTTTTCCATTATCACCACTTTTATGCATTTTTGAAATATAAAACATCAAAATTTTTGTATTTCCTTCAATATTTGTAGTGTGTTGACTTGCTTGGTCCTCCCATCAGGAGGTGGAGTCTATTTTCCCCCCTTCTTAAAACTGGTCTTGACAATTTGATTCACTTTAGCCAATGAGACATAAGTAAACTTTCAAGTAGAGGCTTAAAAAATGATTGTACTTAGGGATTTGGCTGTTCTGTTTCTGTTTTTCAGAATTCTAAGATTACCATGGATAGAAACCTAGACTTGCCTTCAAATGAGGAAATGCATGAAGCAGAGGTGAGTTACCTGTTCCTTGTTGCTGAGATGAACCTTGCCAGGCCTAACCTTCCTGCTAAGGGCTACGAATGAGGCCACCCTAGACCAGCAGCTCCAGCTGAGTCACATGCTGACCACTGAGATTTGTCAGGTTGCCCCAGGCCAGAAGTGTCACCTGCTTTACTCACAGAACCAGGAGCATTAATAAAGTGGTTGTTGTTATACACTGCTCAGTTTGGGGTGTGGTTTGTTGTCAGCAGGGGTCCTCAGGAAGTTTGGTTCTGCCAGTGCCCAGACCATGATAGCAGGCCTGGCAACAAAGGGTCAGCATCAGTGGAAGCTCTTCTCATAGGAGGGGCACCCTGAAGTGAGAACGGAAAGATCAACCTAACTGATGCTGGGGACCTGAGTAAGGAGAAAGAGAAAGTGGGATGGCTTCTCTGAGAGGAGACACAAAACTCCTTTGAAAGACTTTTAAAGGAAGGATGTGTAAGGCCAATGAAAAATCACACCTAGAGGAAAGCCACCTGAAAATAGAAGCTATGAACATAATGAATTGGATAGAAATTGTTTCCGATCTCAACCTTTGCAAAATAATCCTTTTTGAAAGCATTTCCTATAATATAACACATAAGGAGTTCAACCCGTACCTACCACATAGTGAGTATTCAGTAAATAAATTTGTGGAAAAGAGGTGGACTCAATGGACTTTTTCCAGGTAGGATGTTCAGAGATTAGTAACAGCATATTGTCCAATGTTGTCCATTTAAAAATTGTTTTGTATAATATTTATGTGAGTTAAAAATATTATGCCATCTTTGTGATATCTTGCTCCAAGAGAGTTCAAATTACTATATCGGCCTTTATGTTTGTTTTCCCCCCAGAGAATTTTCATGGGGCACAGAGCAGGAGATGATGTGTAAGCATCCCGCACAGTAGCTGCCCAGTGGGGTGTACTCCTCTAACTTCTAATGCTTATCTAGTGACTGTTCATGGTACTGTGTGTGAGCATTAACCTAGTAAATTCTTGCATCAGCTGTATGAGTGGGTGGTATCTTTACTCCATTTTTTAATGAAGGAGTCGGAGCCAGAGGCAAGTTCGTTACACAGCTAATGTTAGAACAGGAATTCGAACCCGGTTGGTTTTGCCCCCAAGACACCCCTCGAGCGAGATCTAATAATCTTTTAGCACTTCTTATTTCAGGAATTTTTGCTAAGGTTTTTACAAGTACAAGTCAAGTCATTAAATTCCCATCATTTCTCTCTGAGGTCCTATTGCTATCTGCGTTTTATAGCAAGTGCTCCAAACGTGGTCGTCGTGTGCCCCTCCCTTCTCTTACAGTCTCTTGCCCCCTTCTGTTGAATTTGCTCATGGTCCTTCTGCTGAATCTGCTCATGGTCCTTCTGCTGAATCTGCTCATGGCCCTTCTGCTGAATCTGCTCATGGTCCTTCTGCTGAATCTGCTCGTGGTCCTGCCGAGGGTGGGAGAGGGCCTGTCTCTGAGGGCATCGGGCTCACTCCTTGCATACTGTGACCTGGGTGGTGTCTGGTTCAGACCCAGTGCTCTTTTGTGATAGTCTATCCCTTTTGGCAATATACAGGCTGAGCCAGGCCTAGCAGGAGTGTGTTTATGTTACACGGAAACCCCACCCAGACTCATTAAATCCAGAAACATCTGGTAACTGTTACTGTGTATGTGCTTCACAGATAAGAAAAGGCAAGCTAGGAGTTGTTACTTAACTTCCTCGAGGTACACAACACATCAGTGTTTACGTGGCAGTGAAAGCACAGGCCTCTCCCCTCTCTGTCCATGCTTCCTTTCTTTACTACATCAGGCCTCTTTCTCCATCTTTCTTTTCTTAAAACAGATCTCCTTTCCTTCTTGTTTATATATTAGACACCACACATTTTAATTTAGGATAAATTTTAAAACATAGCACTTTCTAAGTAACTCATTAATGAAGACATTTCTTACACTTAATTCAGAAGGAATTTAATTTTCAAAAAGTAATTTGAATTGGCAATGAATATGTTTTTGTATTACGATGGAAGTCTTAGGGAGGACTCTTCCCAGCTCAAACCCTACCCCAGCCCTTTAGGAAGCTTTTGATTTTAAGTCACTGGGTCAACTGAACCATTAACACTGTCATTTGGCAACCCTAAAATAGATGCAGATAATTTTGAATATTTCTTGTCTAAAAAAGAAATGCTAATTTTGTTGACAAGGTTTTAAAAACACTTCATAAAGCAACATTTCCTATTTTAAAAACTATCAGATGTTCATATTAAAATAATCCTATGAGAAATGCTGGTCACTTCATGGATTTAAACATTGCTATAATTGATAAAATTTTTCTGTAATATCAAAGATCTGGTTTATAAAAATATATTTATAGGAAATGTTTCCCCTTGTGATTATCTTGTGTTTTCTTGGCACAGTAAATAGGAAAACAAATTTTCTGCAGATGTTCTATTAGCATATTGTATATTCTGATCCATAAATCTGACTTAAGTTTAATTAAAAGTATCCACCTTAAAAACCCTTGGAAATAAGTTGAATGCATTTCTTCCAATTTAACGCCAAATGAAAACTAGTTTTATAACATTCATAAAACTTCTTTATACGTGATAAATTAAGAAACCTCTACTTCTTTTGTAATGATATGGTAATAGTAAAAATTACATGTGCATACATATAAATATATAGTAACTTTTTGTATAATCATCCAATTAACTTGCATATATGTGAATTCAACATAAAATAACCAATAATTAAATGTACACAACTAATGGGATGGGAACTTTAAAATTCACATGTTATTAATTGGAAAATTTTGATTTTGATTAGTTATTTTTCTCCTTCCACTGTAAACTTTGGTGACATTTGAAATGAAATAAATGTCTTGCTCATACTCATCTTGTGAAGCAGTAAAAGGCCAAAGTGCAAGGGAAAGAAAGAGTCCCGGCATATTTCTGAATTTAATACTGCTTAGATTGTGATAAGCAAACTGTGGTGTTTTAAATAATCTAAGTTAGATAGAAAGGAAGAGAAACGTTGAAAGGATACTAAAGAAAAGATAAAAATGGGAGAATTGTTTTATTACATATTTTGAAATATCTTTTCTTTAAGTCACTTTCAATAACAGCATAATTTTTCCCATGCTATTCTAATTTTAACATATCTAGGTCATTTCTAAGAATTAAATTTCTTACGCCAAGGTTATTTTTTGGAAATAACAAGAGAAATCTATTATAAATAAGTATTTTTGGGTTTGGTGATTTCTTTTAAGGATGCATGTCATTGACCTAACATTCTATTCAGAAATAACGAATAATTAGTTGAATCTGGTCCCACCGATAACTATATTTTGAAGCAAATAACTGCAGCAAGTCTTAACAAAGACTATTTGCCTACTACCTACTCAAACGCTACTCCAGTTAAAACTTGCATGAAAAGAATACACAATAATACATCAAAAGCACTATGAACACAGATGCGAACATAGCATCTTCCCAGATAGAACATAAGGTTCACTTTACAAATTTCCAGACATGTGCACATAAAAACAGGTTTCTTCTATGTGTATTTTTATTAATCTAATGTAAAAAATCAGTTCTCTCGCAAAATCACATCAGAACACTTTAGTACTTCCTGAGAACTGTAATTATTTGACTTTCTTCCAAAAGATTTTCTGCACAATTTTTCATAATTAGAAATTTTGTTCAAAAATAATCACATATCTGATCATGTATCAGTTTTACCCTCCATCTACCCCGTGTTTTTCTTTTCTAAACTTTTATTTCAGTTCATAAAGATAGTATGTATATTCCATTAATTCCTGGGCCTACTCACCCCCAGCCCTGCCACACACACACTGGAGTGAGGAATAGATCAGTGTTTGTTTTCCATGCTAGTCCCAGGGCCTAACACAGTGTCTGTCTGTTCCATTGCAAGGACTCAATAAAAGCTGAATGACAAGGGACCACAGACATTAATGTTGCCTGGAACAGATCCATCCTATATTGTGTCCAAGTATCTTCCCAGAGGACATGAAAGTCCCGACATGTTTCATATTGTGCCTTAGCTCCTAAAAACGCCTTATTGAACAACTTTCCTCTCCCATCTTTGAAGATGGGTGACTCCAAAGTTGGGAAACTCATGATATTTTTGCTGCAAAATTGCATCAAATGGGCTCAGCGCCTGTGGCTCAAGCGGCTAAGGCGCCAGCCACATACACCTGAGCTGGCAGGTTCGAATCCAGCCTTGGACCACCAAACAACAATGATGGCTGCAACCAAAAAATAGCCGGGCGTTGTGGCGGGCACCTGTAGGCCCAGCTACTTGGGGAGGCAGAGGCAGGAGAATCACTTGAGCCCGGGAGTTGGAGGTTGCTGTGAGCTGTGATGCCACGGCACTCTACCCAGGGCAACAGCTTGAGGCTCTGTCTCAAAAATGAAACAAACAAACAAACACAAAATTGCATCAAATATCTGGATGTAAAAGTAATCACTATTGCCTTTCACAAGCCCATTAAGGTAACTCTTATATTTATTAACTTTTTCTTTTATTTCTGTTCAACAAGTGTTTAAGAAGTGTGTTACATCAACCACCAGAATAGAGAGTAATAAAATTATGGCATTTTAGCCAATCCCCGTTCACCATCAGCAATATTGCTGCAAATCACTGTGGCACATTTGCCCACTGGCCATTTGTCCTTTGTGAAAGTTCTGTAATCTGAGAGGACGTTATTACTTTTCTAGAAAAGGTAAATTGAAGAGTTAATGTGCAGTTTTTACTTGGGCCAGCAGTTATTCTTTCTTTTTTAGGAATATGGGGCCCAAATTGAAAAATGACAGGAAGTAAAACCTACTACCCCTCGCCCTCCATCCTCTTCTGGAAATTTGAAATGAAGCCCCACTCAAATCAGCTTCAACAAAGACAATACATGCATTCACTTCCTGTTGCACACTTTCCCAAGCAAGTTGCTAGGGGCTATGCCTCAAGAGACAAGGTTTTCTTTAGTAATGTCAATCCTAACAATGAGGATAAAAGCTGAGAGGCTGTTTGTGTGGCTAGTAGGATAGTTTCTCCTTCCCGCCAAGGGTGAGCACCCACATCATAAACACAGCAGACAGCACATTTGAGGAGGAAGAGCTTCTTTACACATGCCACAGCTCTAGAAACTGAAGAGTCGCTAGACTCAAGGGAGAAAGTAAAACAAACAAACAAAAAGAATAGAATGGGAAAACATCAAGTATAGGTATTCCTTAAGAGAAAAAAAAAAAAAAGGACAGAAGGTACAGAAGAAAAGCTATGTGCCATTGGAATGACATTGTTTGAAGGAGGTCTTTTGAAAGGGCAATCTAGGCTTTCTGGAGAATTCTAAAACAATAGGAAACACCCCCAACACTGGATGATACAAGAAAACCCACTACTGGCCTGGTGGGATAAAGAGGATTCAAGGTCGCTGGTGACATATGGAAAGGGTCTGAATGGACTCCTTAAAACTTAGTGTGTTGCCTTCTTTGAGCATGACCCTGAGGGGTGGAAATAGGGCCTGAAAAGATGGGTAGCTCAGAATGCTTTTTATAGACTTACTATTTGTGTCCCCCACCCAAATTCATATGTTGAAGCTCTAACCCCCATTGTGATAGTATTTGAAAGAGGGGCCCCTGGGAGGTATTAAGTATTAGGTGAGGTGATAAGGTGGGGTCCCCTTGATGGTATTAGTGTCCTAATAAGAAGGAAAGAAGAGAGTACAGAACGCCAGTGCCAGTGCATTTTCTCTCTCTATCTCTTTGTCTCTTTGTCTCCCTCTCTCTGAGCCATGTGAAGACATGGCGAGAAGAAAGCTGTTTGCAATCCTGGAAGGAAGCCCTTACCAGGGCATGAAATCTGCTGATATGTTGATCAGCATTCAAACCTTAGCAATGTCCCAGGGTTTTTATTTCTTAAAAGGCTAGTAATGTTTCCTTCATATTTTCATATAGCTGCAAGGTGTCGGGGTCATGGCCAGCGGCCCCTGACCTGGTTTGGGAGCTAACAGGGGGAACATTGCTGGGGAAATGATGACACTCTCCACAAGCTTAAGACGTAGAGTCTGAGAATGGCTGGAGAAAGTTGTACATTATCTCACACCGAGTGGCAGGTTGGGACAACCCAGCAGCTCTCTGGCTTCTTCAGAAGCTTTTATTGATTTCCAACGAAAGTACATAGGCAAAATCTAAAAATGCCCAAAGATAGGGTTAAAAGAATCCCCAGTCCCCAGGAATATTTGATAGAGGGAAAGGCTGGGTAAACCAGAACACGGGGGAAGAGAAAACCAGTTTATCACAGGAACTCCAAATTGTTAGTACCATGTTAGTTTGTAATTTCTATCCTTTTGAGACTTTTTGAGGTATTTAACTGCTCTCAAATTCTATAGTTCTCTTTTTAAATAAATTCTTCTATCTTTTAATTAAAAATGAAAAGCACATAAAAATTCTAACTTCAATTTTTGAAGTGGGAGGTGCTAAATACTTGAAATAAAAAAATTCAACTGTTCAAAATGAAATTGTGTAAATAGGAAAACTAAGCAACATGCAAGTCTCAAATGCTAAAAAATACAGAAGGGCCTAGAAGCACTAAGGAAAAATTGAGAAATTTTTACCACTTTCATGATAAAATAAAAGTGGAGACTATATATTTATCTATGTTGCAGGTTGTTCCACTGAAGAGAGCAAGTGTGTGTGTGTGTGTGTGGGGGGCATTTAGAAAAAGAGCCCTGAAGTCATATCACCCTTGTCAGCAAACCAGAAGAGAGATGAGGGAAAAGAAGCTCTAAAATGTAATTCACAGATTTGTCACTTTTCCCAGCCAGTCCTTAAACTCTACAGAAAAGCCCATCCTGGTGCTATTTGGTGATGGCATTTCTCCCCCAAATAGTTTAGCTTGAAGCATGGGAAAAAAAAAATTAACGACCTCCTAACCTAGTTAGATCTTTAGAGTCAGCTTTTGGCCACAGAAAGATTCCCTGTGATTCATACTTGGCCCTAAATAAATGTTTTAAAGCTCTTGGCAAAAAGTTTTTAAAAATCACATTTTTTTTTTTTTAAACAAATGATTGAGAAGATTTACCTTGAAAATTGTAAGATGTGTGGAATTCTGCTGTTCTCTGCGAGAAAGGCAAATAGAAAGCATTGCCAAAAAATACTGGAGCACCTGGAAAGAATCGTCTCTAGGTCCTCACTGAGGAAATTATCATGCTCGCCATCCCACACCTGGGTGGAGGTGTGTGCTCTTGCTAACATCCTGAGCAGGACCGTGTTCTTTTCAGCCTGACAAATGAAGGACTTGCCTAGACCATACCTGATTGTGTAATACTTATTAAGGATGCTCACTCTAACAAGAAATTGCTGTTATAAAAGTTTTTGCAGATACCAATTCAATACATTTTATATTCAATACAGAAGTAAAGTCAATAAATACAATTTCCAAAAATACTCATGTTTGGGAAAAAGAAAAATAAATGTTTATAGAAAAGAAAGAAAAATACATTTACCTGTAGCTTTTTCACCTTCGCTGAAAATATTCCCTATTTATAGCAGGGGAAATTTTTTCAAATAATGACTTGTATTTGTACCTGTTAATTTTTAACAGAAAAAGTCTAGCTTGGGTTTCATCCTAAATTCATATGCACAATTTCATCTGTTTGTCCACCCTTGAGGAAGCAGAAGAGATTAAGTCAGAAATTGTATTTTAACTTTAAAAAATCAATAATTAGGGAGAGAGTTTATACTTGCTATTTTGTATTACTTGAAACTCCTTCAAGAAATAATTTGTGATATTTGAACAGCAAATGTGAATTAAATCATTGAAATATAAGGCAATAACATTCAAAGAAAGTTATTTACTTATTTTTGTTCTTCAGTTTCTCAATCCACAACATTATAATAGTTATCATAGGTTATATTGTGAGGTTAAAGACTATCCATATGTATTTAAAAATATATGTAAATGCCTTTTCTAAGCATTTTATGTAACTATATCATACAATAATGAACAGCAAAAATTAAGCTCCATAGGAAACCTAAAGAAGCAGGAGATTAAAAACAGTCAAAACATGCAAAGAAACTCACTTTCTAGATTGCCCTCTGTTTTTATTAGAAGAGAAGTAACACATTTTTGTCTTTTAAAGGTTCATTTTAAAGATATTATTTTATCAATGACTATACATGAAAGAAAAAGAAACAATAGTAAACCTCCCAATGCTAAGGTTTAACTGGATTTGGGTTTTATAGTTATTTATTTATTTGTTTGTTTGTTTTAAGACAGAGTCTGCTCTGTTGGCCCAGGTGCAGTGGTGTCATCACCGCTTTCTGCAACCTCAAACTCCTGGCCTCAAGTGAGCCTCCTGCTTCAGCCTTCTGAGTAGCTGGGCCAGTCTTTCCAACCACAAAACTAACTTTCCTAATGCCTTATGAAGCAGAGTTTGGACATCTTCTGTCCCTGCTCCCTAAGTACCAATAAAAGTGGTAGTCTATAGCTTGTAGTAGGGAAAATATTATACAATAGATAAAATAGCAAACATTCCTTTTATAACTGGACAAATTTTTTAGGATATAGTATTGGTTAAAGTAAAGCAAGGATTTAATTATAAATCCTGATTTGTGAAGAAAACTTCAAGTGATCTAATTTTATGGTCTATAAATAATTCATAAGCATCTTAAAATATCTCTTAGAAATAACTTGTCAATTTTTCAAATTATAATGTAATATTTAGAAAACCATCCACTGTATTGTTATCCAAAGGGAATATAAAGCTTATAGAATTTATCCAAACAAAACAAGCTAGAAGCATTCTCATTTTGCTTAGTTCTCCAAGGGATAGATTATTTAATTGGTCTTTCTTTTATTTATTAGAATTAATCTAATAGCTCGCTTTGAGGAATAAAAATATGAGTGGAGATCTGAAGAATGTATTGCTCCTCTTAAGTTCACATTACTAAATTTCAAGGCCATGGTCAGGTGGTAATATACTTAGCCTCTAGCTCCTAGCACTCCTCTTTCCTTGTCCTGAGTAAAAAATATAATAGTGGAACATGTGAATGAATACTGTGAGAAATTCAACACTGGCTTACCTGCCAAATTTCTATCCTTGAAAGAAATGGCATCTATACTGAATCCTGAGATCTTCCTCTTAGCCTATTTTTGGAGTTCACAAAAGGCCCACTAAGAGAAAATAGGTCAGAATTTAGAAAACATGGTTTCTCTAATAAGGAACACAACAAGCTAAAGAAAATAGATATGTCTTGATTTATGGAAATTATTGTAGTCCATTGTGTTATGGATAAAATGAACAATGAGTGTGTGTGTGAATAAACCAGCAAAACATCAGCTCTTTTGGCTTTAATCTTATTCATAAGGGGCATTTTCCAAAGCTGGGTACAATTTTCCATTTTCTTGTTTGTCTGGCCTTCCTGATTTCATCATATGATTGACTCTTTCCATTTACAATCATCCTGGTTAATTTCCTGCTTTTTAAACTCTTTCTTGGCATAATGCTGTCATAGACTGCCATCTCAGAAGTAGACCCTTCTTCCTTCTTTGGACTTATTTCAAAATCAACCATATTCAACTCAGACCTTTCATATGAAGTCTTGACTAACCAAAGCTGAGATCCATTTTCTTTTATTTCTACCATAGATGAGATAACCAGGCAGAAGCAACCTACCTCCTTCAAACTTCTTTACATTGGACTTTAAAGATCAATTTTTAAGCTTTTTATTGACTTACACACAATCGATAGTGTTGACTGAGAGGATTCTGGACCTATGGGAAAACTTTTCAGGAACATTAATGTCAGCATCCTGAGGCATTACTAAGTCCAATAGATAGTCGTTAGGCATACATGCTGAGTTTTCTCCCTGTATCTTCCAGTAAATTCTTAATTGATTCACAACATTCCTGGATATCTCCATAATTAATATCTGCATAAATGGGGAAAAAACTATGGTCACCATCATGTTTGGTACAATAATGAGCTAGGTGTTTGACTGTATTCTTTCAATCCATCACTTTGAAGATTTGCTCACTACTCTAAAACTTCTGAATTTTTGACTCTCTTGATATACATTTGATGCGAAGAACACAAGTAGAAAAAGAATGTATAACTATTCTGCAAAGCACCTAGAAGGTCAGAGAGGAAAGAACTGTTTTTATTTGAAAGATAGTAATACAATAATGTATATCTTCTAGTCGTGGTTATTTTCTAGTGGAAAGATTTATCCAGAACATTTCGGTTAGCATTTGATCTCTTTATATGAATAACACAATTGCATATACTTATTTTTTCTGTTAATTATTACATGTGGCAGAACAGCTGGCTTGTCTCTCATTCTTATTTCTTTCCAAAACACAATAGCAACTCCAAGAAGTCCATATGATTATGACCTCCTGGACATGGTTTTGGCTCTTATGTAGTTCTTCTAGGCCTATGGAGAAAACATTTCATTTCAAGATGTAAACTGAAGTACTGGTGTTAAACAATAGCTATTCAATTTCTCTGCAAGAAATAGAGCAACAGAAAGAATGAGGATAGCACATAATCACATAATCTAGAATGGGTAATATATTTTTCAGATAAGCAGGCTAGTATATGGGACATCCCTGAATTTGTAAGATCACACTGTGGCTTTAAAAATGATTCCGCTTTTGATTCAAGGGTGGAGTGTATCTGTGGAGGTTACAGTAGGTAGTGGCAACATGGGCAGCACATTAATTCTCAAACCTGGGTCACTTTTGGAATCACTTGCAGTAGCCTCTGTAACCTCTAGAATCAGAAGTTCCAGGATATGTCCTGAGAATCCCATTTTCAAAATCTCTCTAATATGGGAAGCTACTACTGTAATGGTCAGAAAGTGAACTTGAAAGCAGAGAGACTAAGACTTAGACTAAGGTCTAAGTTTGCTGAGTCTCACTTTTCTCATCACAGGGGGAAATGATAACGTGTTTTGTAGATTGCAGCAAGATTAGAGTAAGTCACATGTAAAACACCTATTGAAAAATTGTTACTCAGAGGATAATCATTATTTTAAAGACCAATTAGCTTGATTTAGTCATCTCACAATGTATACAGTTAGCAAAACATCAAGTTGTACACCATAAATATATGTAATTTTTTATTTGCCAGTTATACCCTAATGAAAGTGGGAAAAATAAATTCTTTATTTAGTAATACATGTTATATTACAGGATGATTAACTTCCAGAAGAACATGGTTTGTCAACTAGAGAAGAGTTCAGAAGGTGAATATTTAGAAATATCATTAAGAAGAGAGGAAAACAGTGGATGAAGGAGAAGAGCACTTCAGAGTAATGGGGAAGGCACTAATGTCAGCAAGCATGGAAAGTGAAGGCCAGAACCATAAAGAAAGCAAGAACCAAGTTGTCCAATAGTGTTAAGGGTAGGTTGGAGGGAGAACAGACCCAAAACTTGGAGAACGAGTCCCTGAGCCCTGATTCAAGAACCAAGACAGAGCCTGAGTGGCAGCGATCAGAATCTAGGCAGGAGAGCCTCTCACTGGTGAGAGTGCATTATCGTCCCTCACTAGGGCACTGCTGAAGCATCCTTCCTAGGACTAGGGACAGGTGATGAGGAGTATGGGCAATTCTGGGCCATCGTGTCCGAGATGAAATTACAGCTCCCCTCATTTAATTTGAATTTTGTGGCTATAAAGAAACTGATCAAAATATTAAGACAATCACAATTCTTCTCAAATTAGAAAAAAAAAATGGAGAAATAGATGTGTTGTTCATGACCAATAAAAACATGACACCATATCATAGTTAATTCATATCAATATTTTTCTCTCAATGCAAAGGTCAAAGAAGTGGGTGGCTATGGATCTGGAGAGAGAAGGGCAAAGACTTACTTTGTGAGGAAAATATCAACTGAGTCTTGGAGGCAAGAATGACAGTGTTATTTAAAGAGAAAATCAGGAGGTTAGGTGGAAGTAATGACTGGAAATAGACAACTAGAATGTCATGGCAGTGATTTGGGTATTTTACCGACATTTTACTACTTTCTCCAGCCCATAGGACTATTACAGATTAAAAATTTTTTAAAAACCCTCTTTTGTACTTCTTTCTCTTTTCATTTTGGTAAAGACATTCTATTTCCTTTGAGCTTTGTGCAATTGTTCATATGGTTTTGATCCTACCATCTAATTGTGTAAGCACTAGACCCAAGCAACTAGCACTAAAGGCTAATTGCTTGTTTGAATGTTGTTTCTCTGAAATGTTTATCAATGCCATTCAATAGAACGACAGACTGATTTCTTATTTAAATGTTGCTTACTGAAAGTGTTTATTAATGTCATGCAAATACTTTGGTTAGAGTGTGACCATTTAAAAATCTTCATAAAATCTAGGTGCTCTTACAAGTCTCTCTCTCTCTCTTTTTTAATTATTATTAAATCATAGCTGTGTACATTAATGCAATCACAGGGCACCATACACTGGTTTTATAAACAGTTTGACACATTTTTATCACACTGGTTAACATAGCCTTCCTGGCATTTTCTTAGTTATTGTGTTAAGACATTTATATTCTACATTTACTAAGTTTCACATGTACCCTTGTAAGATGCATCGCAGGTGTAATCTCACCAATCACCCTCCCTCAGCCCATCCTCCCCCCTCCCCTCCCTCTCCCACTTCCTCATATTCTTAGGTTATAACTGGGTTATAGCTTTCATATGAAAGCCATAAATTAGTTTCATAGTAGGGCTGAGTACACTGGATACTTTTTCTTCCATTCTTGAGATACTTTACTAAGAAGAATATATTCCAGCTCCATCCACGTAAACATGAAAGAGGTAAAGTCTCCATCTTTCTTTAAGGCTGCATAATATTCCATGGTGTACACAAGTCTCTCTTTATGA
>CAUYPK010053673.1:0-24931 GCA_963574355.1 Loris lydekkerianus | reverse complement strand
CAAGAGTGAAACTCCATCTCTACTAACCACACACACACACACACACACACACACACACACACACACACACAATAAAAAAAAAAAAAAAAAAAAAAAAAAACACGAGGGGGTGGCTCCTGTGCCTCAAGGAGTAGGACACTAGCTCCATATACCAGGGGTGGCGGGTTCAAACCCGGCCCCAGCCAAAAACAAAAACAAAACAAAACAAAAACACAACTAGGAAGACATGATGGTAGGCTTATAGTCCTAGATGTTTTGGAGGCTGAGACAAGAGGAGCTCTGGAGCCCAGGAGTTTGAGGTTGCTGTGAGGTATGCCGACCCAGCACTCTAGCCTGGGGCAATAGAGTGAGAGTCTGTCTCAAAATAAGAATATACAGGCTAACCAGGCTATATTAGTTTAAGAGGATTTAAATCTTATAAAGTATATTTCCTGATCGAAATTGTGGAGCAGAAGAGAAAGACACACAAGAGTACCTGTATAATTCTATAAATATACATGAAGTTAAAAATGGGTAAATTTAGTGTCTAGTGGCAGACATCAGATTGATGGTTGCTCCAGGGAATGGAAGAGTGATGCCCTGAAAAGGATCAAAAGGTAACTTTCTGTAGCAATATAGGTTCCATAGTCATATATATTTGCCACAGTTAATTTAACTATGCATTTTTAAAAAGATTCATTTTACTATATGTCAACTGTGCCTCAATGAAGTCAAAATTATTAAAAAAAAAGTTCATCATTAAAGAAATATCAAGTGCCAGAGTAAACACTGGGGCAGGAAATTTCTGGTATAAAAGAGGAAGTGGTGGTCTGAAATCACTCCTTATTACTCTGAAAAGACCAATCTGGAAACTCTGTCAGCAGAAGGATGTAATAAGACATAGCCCTTGGTATCATCCTTGAACCATCTTCTTCAATATTTAAAGGATTTCTTAATCTATTGGGCATGGCCATTCAATGCGAATGTGGCTATTATTGATGAGTAAACATGTTCCAATATTCATACATTCTTGTAGGTTCACTTATGCTCACCTAGAACTCCTAGAAACCTAAGATATGATTTTTTTTTTTTTTTTTTTTTTTTTTTTTTTTATACAGGGTCTCACTCTGTCACCCAGGCCAGTGTGCAGTAGCATAGTCATAGCACCCAGCAACCTGAAACTCCTGGGTTCAAATTGTTCTCCTGCCTCAGCCTTCTGAGTAGCTGGGACTACAGACACCTACCACTAGGCCCAATTATTATTTTTTTCATTTATTTTAGAGATGAGGTCTCACTATGTTGTCCAGGGTGGTCTTGAGCTTCTGGCCTAAAGTGATCCACTGGCCTCCACTTTCCATGTTGCTAGGATTACCGGCTCCAGTCACTCTGCCCAGACCTAGTGTATTTTATTCACTTGTTTCCTGGAGTTAATTATAGCTGTTGTGAGTTTGTAAAGGCTACGGTTTCTGACGGCACTATTCACCTTTCCTAACAATTACATAAACATGGATTCCTATTGCTCAATTTGTTGTCTTTTTTATTTTTTTTAGCCACAACCCAAACTTTCTGTGAGCTCATTTCTTTCTTTTCTGTGCATCTTATAGTCTTAAGTTATTTTTGTATCTTTCTTTCTATACTTGAAGTCAGAGACCACACCTACTTATCACTCTACTTAATATGTTTACGTTTATTTTATGATATTTTAAGATCATATGATTTTAAAGCTGTTTAATATTTGCTAATGCTGATCCTTTATTTTGGAATACTTTTCCCCAACTATAAAGATAAATTCATCTCTAAAACTTCCCTCATATTTATGATGGCACCTTCATATAGAATGAAGGAAATGGCCGGGTGCTGTGGCTCATACCTGTAATCCTAGCACTCTCGGAGGCTAAGGAAAGTAGATTGCTTGACCTCAGAATTTTGAGACCAACCTGAGCAAGAACAAGATCCTGGCTTTCCTGGAAACAGACAAAAAACTAGCCTGACATTGTGGCAATCCCAGGTACTCGGAAGGCTGAGGCAGGAAGCAAGAAGAATGTTTGAGCCCAAGAATTTAAAGTTGCTGTGAGCTATAATACCATGGCATTCCACCCAGGGCAAGAGAGTGAGATGAAAGAAAAAGAAAGAAAGAAATAAAGGAAGGAAGGAAGGAAGGAAGGAAGGAAGGAAGGAAGGAAGGAAGGAAAGAAAGAAAAAAAAAGAAACAAGAAGAAGGAAAGGAACGCACATACACATAAGCATAACAGTATTTACTAATCTATTAGCACATACCAGACACTATATTAGAAAGTTTTCTTATAAATTATTTCAGTAATTCCCACAAAAGCTCACAAATTTTTATTTATCTACTTTACATAAGAAGAAACTAATTCTCAAATATATTAAGTGCTTTCCTCAAAGTTGCACAACCAATTCATGGAAAAACCAGCAATTCCCTCTAAATTTAAAGCATATTTTCGTTCCACTCTTTAATATCTTGACTCAAAGTTCCATTCTCCTACAATAAAAGAAGTTATTTTCCCCCACTGTATTATTAGGAGGTATCAAACAAATAGTTATTGAGTGTCCATACCTTGTTCTAGTCTCTGGGAAGATAATATCAAGATTGCAAGATTGACTTTATGACTATCCTCCACAAGATAAAGAAAGTTATTTATCTAGCTGACCTTGACTTCATAGCAAGTGTTACCAACTGTCCCAGTTTAATTTGGACTAGCCCAGTTTTAGTTTGGGGTTAAATGGAATGGTTGCTCATTCTACCTTCACTTGCCTAATACAAACGCCTTGCAATATTTTTATTACCCATAATCTGATCAATTAAATATGAAGAATTAATCTAAGTAGTAATATTTTTATAGGTTTATAGAGTTAGAAAACATTGTCTAAAAACAGTGGTTCTTTCTGGACCAATGGTTTTAGCATCATTTACATACTAGTTAAAAAGGCAAATGCTACTCCAGATGTACTAAGTTAGAAATTCTAGGTTGGGCCCTAGAAATATGCATGTGTTTTAACAAGCCTTCTTGGTGATTCTGAAGCATGCTCAAGTTAGAGAATCACTGTTCTAAAGAACAGACAGGAATACATCTGCCCCTAACAGTATCTCCAGTGTAGTTTTTCTGCTAACACTGCTGTACTCAGTGAGCAGTCATTTAATTTTCCAAATTTTCTCCTACATGTTATTTGAGTCTCTTTTTGCACTCATTACTTTCTGCCTTGAATATGAGTAATGATAACATTCTGGGATGCTTATAAATTAAGAAAATCTTCACATATTCTATTGCATGTCTGAATTTTTTCCCCACTGAAGTATCCAAAAAGCAGAGGTGAATGAAAGCGCATCTCTCCAGGGCTCCTGGAAGTGTAGACTGGAACAGCCCACTACAGGTAGAGAATGTGATTGAAGTTTCATATTTTACCCTAAATTTATATTCATGTGGGTTTTCTTTCTAATACTTAATATGTTCACGTTTATTTCATGATAAAATCATATCCACCCATTTTCAAGTAAATATGACTATCCAAAAGACATTTGTCCCTAGTTTATTACCTTACGACTTTCTGCTTCATGCCCATGGGGAGCACGTACTTCTGTCTACAAGTACAAGAGGAATTACTCCACTTAATCTTTATAACAATGCTGTGTAGCACAAAATCCCACTTTTATGTTAAAGGAGACCAGTGCTCTAAAAGGTTATATAGTGTGCCCAAGATCATATAGCAGAGAAATGCCTGACTCAGCCCCGCTAAACTTAGGGTTTGCTCTGTATACTAAAATATATTTATATATTTCAGACTATAAACTCTTAGAGGTAAAAAGTGCTATTTTATTTTCTATATCCTTCATATAATATTTCTTAGAATGTCATCTATATCTGTGTAAGTGTGCCTGTGTGTATACATATACATATATATGTGTGTGTACATATATATATAGATTTGTGTGTATATATACATATATTTCTGTATATATACACATATATGTGGAGAGATAGAATAGAAGCATATTGCTTTTTTAAGAAGTCAACTTTTTAAAATTCTCTTACAGACTAAAAATTATGGAAATGCAATATTTCCAAGGAGTTTTTAAGCTCCATAGGTAATGATTAAAATTCAAAATGAAGCCATGAAACAGATTGTGGGTTTTGACAATATTATATTAAGGACCTATGAGTACAGTTAGTCCTCTGAATTGTGGATTCTGCAATTGTAGAAACAATAAACAGAGGATAGAAAATGTTCAGGGGAAAACACAATAATAAATAACAATGTAACAATAAAAATACAAATAAAAATAATACAGTATGAGAACTATTTACATAGCATTTGTATTATATTATATATTGATATCATAAGTAATCAAGGTATGATTTAAGATGCAAGTATACCTGGTTTTATTAAACATCAGAGATGCTGAGTATTCCCCCCCCCAGTGGAAGATTTATGGGGAACCTGTATCAACAAAATCTCTCAGTGCCATTTTTCTAAGAACATGTGCTTACTTCATATCTCTATGTCACAGTATGGTACTTACTAAAACAGTTTAAACTCCTTTGCTATTATTATATTTCTTGTGGTGATCTGTGATCAATGAGCTTAGATGTTACCACTGCAGTTGTTTTGGATATCACAAGCTGTGCTCCTGTGAGATAGTGAATTTAATCAATACATATCATTTCTCCCATCCCTCTCCCTCTCTTCAAGTTTCCTAATTCCCTGATACATGACAATATTGATATTAGTCCAATTAGCAACTCTAAAATTGTTTCTATGTCCTCAAGTAAAAGGAAGAGTTGCATGTCTCTCACTATAAACCCAAACTAGAAATGATTAAGCTTAATAAGAAGTGCTGAATTTATACAATAGAAGTTGCTCCATGACTGGTACTTCCTTCTCTTCTCCAGTATTTTCACATGCACTTGCTTTGGCAAACGTTGATACATACATCAAGCCATGAGTTAATTCCACCAATGAAGTGAAAATTATCAGTTACAGTGTTACGAAATAATGGAGTTTGCTAACTGCCTGGATGATAGAGTAACCAATTGTAATGCTCTTGCTTTGCATGCAACTCTTTCTCAGTTATTGTCAATGACTTAGGAGGGATTTCCTAGATGGGAACTCATGAAAGTGGAATGTAACTCAGTTAAATCCTTGGCTTTTATTTTCAGTGTGTCAATACTTAAGAATAAGTTAGAAAATACCTTCTCAGATTCACACAAAGAAGTTTAGATTGTTACGTAATATGCTATATCATATCCTGGAGGCGGTCACCAGCAAGTTACTGTTTTCAAGAAACTATGACTTCAAAGCAAGTCGGAACTTGATCAGATTAGGGTTTTAATTAAGTAGGTAGTTTTGGTTAAGTTTTAGAAGCAAAGAAATCATATTAAATGTAGGTAGGACTCTCTAATATGGACTGTCTTTGTGTGAAGCCCCTTCTTACTCTAGTCAGCTTTCCTATCCCTCCAAATCAATAGCACTTTATTTCTTCAAACAATGAAATAAGAAAAAATTATAGTAAAAACATCTCAATGCTTTTTTTTCCTCCATTCTAAATGCCAAATGAGTGAAAAAGATTCTAAAACTGAAGCTCAGGACTGGCCATATTTAAGGGACATATCTGGGCTGCAATTCACGTAGCTTAGACGGATGATCTAAGCTGGTGATTCTCAAAAAGTAGTCCCCGGATCAGCAGCGCTCATATTACCTGGGGGCTTGTTAGAAATGCACATTTGGGGGACTTACTCCAGACCTTCTACATCAAAACTCTAGGGGTGGAGATGGAGCCAACAATCTGTGATTTATCAGACCTGTTGATTACAACGCATGCTAAAACTGAAGTGCCACTGATTTAAATATTTTATCTTTGTGTTTGTATAAATGTACACCACGTGCTCTTGAGGCATAAAGTTCTGGCTCATGAAACCCGCTACCTATAGGAGGTATACAACCTGTGTAACCAATTATAGTTCACAGCATAATTGAACAAATGATAAAATAACATTGTACACAAATTTTCAGTTTCAAACAGGATAGTCAGAGAATGCTACTAAAGAGAATTAGTACTGAGGCTAAGCTCTGAAAGCTAGTTACAAGTTTGAAATTCTTTAACTTTTTTTTTTTTTTTTTTTTTGAGACAGAGTCTCAAACTGTTGCGCTGGGTAGATTTCCATGGCGTCATAGCTCACAGCAACTTTCAACTTTTGGGCTCAAGTAATCCTCCTGCCTCAGTTTTTCTATTTTTAGTAGAGAAGGGGTCTTGCTTTTTGCTCAGGCTCAAACCCGTGAGCTCAAGCTCCACTCATCTTGGCCTCTCAGAGTGTTAGGAATTACAGGCATGAGCCACCACACCCCACCTACAAGTTTGAAATTAAATAACACATGAAAGACAATCTATTAGGATCCCGTACACCTGCGGTTCCCATCGCCAGGGCCGCTGGCTGGTACCAGTCTATGCCCAGTTAGGAATCTGGCCACACTGCAGGAGGTGAATGGCAAGTGAGCAAGGAAAAGTTCGTCTGTAAATTTAGTTGCTCCTCGTCGCTCCATCACTGTCTGGCCTCTGCCTCCGTCAGATTAGCAGTGGAGCATGGAACCCTACTGTAAACTGCACATGGGAGGATCTAAGCTCTCCAATCTTTATGAGACTCTAATGCCTGATTATCTGAGGTGGTGCTGAAGCAGGAGCAGCATAGCGGCAGGAAAACAAGTTCATGGTTGGCATTAATTCTGCATATGGTAAATTGTATAATTATTTCATTATATATTACAATGTATTAATACTAGAAATAAAAAGGACAATAAATGTAAAACACCTGAATCATCTCAAAACCATCACCACCACCATGGCCCCCCAATGTGTAGGAAAATTGTATTCCATGAAACTGATCCCTGGTGCCAAAAGGTTGGGGACCACAACTGTAAACAAGAAAATGAGATTGAGCATAGGCTTGCTCCATGGTTTAGATTTGTCCAATATAACTTTATGTTATAAAGTGAAAGTTCTATATCTGTGCTGTTCTATACGAAAACAAGTATTTTCATATGCCTATTGAGATTTTGAGATTGGGCTAGTGAGACTAAGTAAAAATTATTTAATTTAAACATAGTTACAAGTCTCGTGCTGCTAGGTAGGACTACTAAGTTTTAGAAATGACTATAATGATATTTCCATAAACATCTCTTTAATCCACTCTCTCCCTAATACAAAACAGTCTAAAGATTTTTCTAATATTGTTAATCCTGCAATTGTATGTAGGGAGAACATTCCTCAATTCCTTGTTTTTATTTTCAATACTTGGAGAATATTATTTATACAAATCTAGCTCCTTTAAATTGGTCAACTTACAGAAGGCCTTGATAAAACTCCATCTTGAAAATAATGGATTTTAGAGTGAGGCTGGGCTGGTGAGTTCAGTATGGAAGCATGACTTAAACAGCATTGTGCTTTTAGCGCCTCAGGTCAGAATGCAGGTTATTTATTAGGTTTTGCTTTAATAATCAGGATTGTACTTTAAGTGGTGTTCATTTTTATACCATCCCTGTTCAGCTGTGTATATGATATTGAAGATGAAGCAAAGGAGATAATTGAATTGGGCCATTTTCTTTGGATTGGGACATTGAGGTTCTTGTTATGGCATTTGTGGGTTCTTCATAAACTACTTGGGATTGAGAAACATAGACTTACATTGTTGCTTGTCTCTATGACAAAACTGGTCTACTTTGTATAAGGAATATTATCCCCTTAGCAAAAAAAAATGCAACCCCTCCCCAAAACTGCACAGTGAACAGTGTCCTCTCCCAGACTTGGCATCCTTGAGAGTTCATTGATTATCTCCTGAGCTGTTATAGATGGTCCTGCACACAGGACCTGATCAGCTATCAGGTGCTCCCCCTACCCATTCACAAAGCTTGGTGAGCTATGTTAAGAAATAAATAGCACCTAGAAATTGTGTGTTCTTGATTATTTCAACATCTAAAATACTTTTCCTAAATTTCTTCATCAGAAAATTTGTTTTAAGGAAAAAAAAAAAGGAGATAGTGAAGTTCAGAGAAGGGAAACAATATGGGAAATCCAGAGCTCAAACATTTCTGTGTCTGACACCAAGTCAAGTGCACATACATATGCGTGTATTGAGTCTTGAGATCATGATCCCACTGGGTTTCATTCTCAAATTTCCATGAGGACAGCTTCTGCAGTTGTACTTTAACAAATCTATCTGCTATGTAGAAGTATATTTAGGAACCCCCCTTTGCTTTTCTTCATGTCTATGTTTCTCATCTTCCCCTCATAAATTTCTAAGATAAACCATTTTCTTTCATAAATCATCCCCCAGCAAGTGAAAACATTTTTGTGCAGGTCACTATGGTTAACATGGACATTAAAGTTAGTCTGGGGGGAGTGTTTCCAATAATACTGATGTATGGAACCTGATTCTTGTCAGCAAAAGTGTGGAAAGGACATTCTAGGGAATTGGCCTTGGCCTTAATTTTCTGGTAATAGTACTAAAGCAAGATTTCTTTATATATTTCTAAGTTTTAATGCACTCTGCACGAACCCACAGTTTATGTAATAAATGTACTCACCACTGATGTTCCATTAGCAGTTAGTCAACCTATATTTATAGAACACTTAAAAGGAACAGGTGCCCTGTTAAGTGCTATAACATTTTGTAAATCTAAGCAATGGATGTGATTTTAGTAAAGAAAAGAGATAAAGAAAAGTGTAGAACTAATAGGTTTTACTTTCCATTCAGGAGGGTGTCTTGAACACAAAGAGACTAAATTGGGATCACCTCATATATTCCCGTGCTTTGAAAGTTGGTGGGGAAGAAATGTGTTTTAGAAACTGGCATGTCACTTATAAACATTGCACCATATAAGATTCACAGTAGCATTATGAGGTAAATGCCATTTGAGGCTTAATTTTTTAGATAAAGAAATTAATGCTCAGAAAGATTATCACTTGTCCAGGATCACACAGGTAGTGAATGATAAAGCTAATTCCAATGCTTGATTAATTCAGCCCTTATACTCCACTGACTTCTCTGAAATTCCTTTAGTGTCTTATCCTTTTCAAACAAAGGTCTCTGTCTCTGAAAAGCAAGAGTTGTCTTCAGAATAAGTGCATCAGCTTTTGACCTGCCTAACACCTTAGTATACTACTTTATAAATTTGGCTAATTATAAAAAATACCCTTCATGAGAGCCTATTAACCTAGGTTTGAACACAGGTCCAGAAGTGAGGCTTTGCGATATGATTGAGTATTCTTCACATTAGAATAAGATCAGTTACCATTTTTTGAACACTTATTCTGTTCTAGAAACTTTACGATTAATTTATTTTTAATCCTTAGTGTGAAATAGGTATTATTTGTAATTCCATTTTACAGATGAGAACCAAAAGGTCCAGAAAGAAGAATTAACATGACTGAGGTTTAAGAACTATGAAATATTATGTTTATTATAATTGTGTATTTAGTTTTTTGTCTTTTGCATTAGAATAGGGAATTTGGGGGTACATGTCATTCCTCATTCTTTTTAGTATCTCAGGCACCAAACCCCGGGATTGGCACAAAATATAAAGACTATTCCTCATTATTATCATTGTAGTGTCAACTCCTAGAAAAAGAATATAAATTGACAACACTGAAGAGTTTTGTATGGGATCCCTTACTATTATCTGTTTAAAGGAATTTACTATCTTTCCCCTATCCACCCATGTTCTGATAATAAAGGAAAGTTACTTCCTTTTTTGGCGGGAAATGAAGGAGAAACATATACAGTATGGCGTATGTTGTTGACTTATGCAATAACATTGTGAAAGGCTTTGCTAAACTGTGATCCTGTTATTTAACTGCTGTGTTTTACTAAAAACTTATACAAGGAAGGGGAAGGGAGGGGGGAGGTTAGGGTGGAGAGAGGGTAATGAGTGGGGTGACACCTACGGTGCATCTTAGAATGGGTACAGGTGAAACTTACTAAAGGCAGAATACAAATGCCTACATACAATAACTATGAAAATGCCATGAAGGTTACGTTGAATAGTTTGATGAGAATATTTCAGATTGTATATGAAACCAGCACATTGATTGATTGCACTAATGTACACAGCTATGACTTAACAATAAAAAAAAAAACCAACAAAAAACTTATACATGAGAAAAGCATACTATGACCTTTATGGGAATAGTGAGAATCTAGAAAATTAAAGAAATTACCTGAATGTAGGTGGACAAAACATGAATATAAGTAATTTATTGTAAATTTTAAGTTAGTCTTGGGTGTCGTAAAGCTCAGAGTGCATACTATTTATGCTTCATTTGATCACTGTACTTAACTTAAAAAATTTTTGGCTTTGGTAAAACATGCTCCTTAACCATGACATTATGGATTAATTTGCTTCCTTTTGGTGGATTTGCGGGGTTTTTTTTTTTTATGGTTTTTCATTAGAATTTTTTATTTAAAAATAGCATATGACTCATAAGAATTTGCAAAATTTGTTGAGAGGTCTTCTGTGCCTTTTGCCTAACTTCCACCACAAATATCTTACATAATCATAATCGAAGTATTGCATTATCAAAACTAGGAAATTGATGTTGGGATGATAATATTAACTCAGATTCTATTTTATTCCTATGTCACCAGTTTTATGAATGTGTTGTAGATTTCTATTAAATATTATCACATATATAGATTTGACAAATTATCATCAAAATCAAGATATATAACTGGCCCCATCAGCACAAAGAAACTTCCTCAAGTTACCCCTTAACCTTTGCACACTTTTTTGAACCCAAACATCTGGCAACCACTAGTTTTTCTTCCATCTCTGTAATTTTGTCATTTTAAGACAAAATATAAATGGGATCATAAAGTCCCAGAACCTCTGAGATTGTCTATTTTTAAAAAAAGTGAGAATAATGCTCTTGAAATTCACGCAATATGTTGGTTGAATAATTATTTTTTTCTTTTTATTGTTAAGAGAATTTTTTTATATGGACATATCATTTGTTCATCCATTCACCAGTTGAAGGGTATAAAACTTATGTGTTTTTTTTTTTCCATTTTTGACCTATTAAAGCTGCCGTGAACAACTATGAACAACTGGATAAAGGATTTTTTAAAGAAAAACGTTTTCTTTATTTTTTCTTTTCGATAAATGACCATGAGAGTAACTACTGAGTGATATTTTGATTTCATGTTTAGTTTAGCATTTTTTAAGAAATGCCATTTTTGTTTACAGAGAGGTTGCTGCCATTTTACATTCCTATCAGTAATGTATGAGAAATTCGGTGTCTTTGCATCTTTGGGAGTATTTTGTATTATCATGATTTAAAAGATATTGTTTTCATGCTTGTGTATTTTTACACACATTAAAGTTTTACCTTGCATTTTGTAATACCTAACAATGTTGAATGTTTTTTCCTGTGCTTACTTTTCATATATATATATTCCTTTCAGTGAGATGTCTTTTCATATCTTTTGCCTGTTTGTTAATTGGATTTTTATTTTCTTATTGAGTTTAGAGGTTCTTAAAATATATTAAAATATATATTATAGATACTAAATGCTTTGTCAGATACAGAGCATTCACATATATCCTCCCAGTCTGTAGTTTGCCTTTTCATTTTGTTAGCAGGGTCTTTCACTGAGCAATTTTTTTTTTTTTTTTAATGAGGTCTAATTGTATAGATTTTTTTTTTTTCTGTAATGCTGTGCCTTTAGTGTCATATCTAAGGACTATTCTCGTAGTGCCTATGTCATAAAGAGTGTCTCCTATGTTGTCTCCTATAAATTCTATAGACTTAGGTTTTACATTTAGATTTTCAAACTATTTTAATTTTTGAATAAGTTGTGGCATGGAGCTTAATTTCTTTACCGATAAATTTCCTGCATCTGGAAGTTTTAATATGTTTAATACATACATGAATTTTTAATAAAGCAAAGATAACAGACACAGTTGTAGTAGAATGAACTAGCAGGGCCAAAAGGAAAAGATTATTTAAAAGTAACAATTTGAAGAAAGTAAGATGGCTGACTAGAGGCAGCTTTTGACAGAGGGTCCCATCCAGAGGGAGAGACAGTACACAGAATGGATTCAATAAGGCTGCTGTAACTCCAAGAAAACAAATTCAAAGTACAAAGCCCATTGTCAAGAGGATGAGAGACCCCTCCCCTAAGAAAAAGGCTCCTTGTGTGCTCACTGCAAGAGTGCAGGGATCAGAAGTTCTCTTATATTACCCCACAGGAGACAGTCACTAAACATCGGGCCTCTTTCTCCATGGAGGTCCCACTTATGAGCCTAAGCATCCTCCTGCCCAGAATAAAATTGAACAAATATTTTCCCTGAAATTCTGAACTCCCAGTCCACCTTTCCTCCTTCACCTGGTAGACTGTAGGCCTGCCCTCTGCAGAGCCCAGAGGGTTTGGTAATTCAGTGAGAGGCCTGGGTTTTGTGTGGGCCAGCTGGACAGCAGTGCAGAAGCAGTGACTTAAATGTAAGTTGCAGGGAGCAGGGAGAAAGGAACATGTGGAAGACAGAGATGCACTATGCTGCAGAGGTGCTCACACCCTGAGTCAGACTTTGGTTGTGAACTTCCCTGAGCCCTTGCTCACCAGAGAAAATTGGGCTTCATCCCCTCCAAATTGCTGGTGGCAGTGTGCAGAGGAGCTGACTGTGTGGGAGAGAAAAACACACCATGATGGTGCACAGCAGCAGGCAAAGGCACTGATGTCTCTGGTCTGAATCTGGAGGTGCACTCCCCTGATCCCTTGCCCATCAATGGGAACCAGGCTTCAGCCCCTCAGGATGGGAGGGGGCAGTGTGCAGCAGGAGAGAAGATGCTGGCTCCCTCTGACTCTGGCCTGTGTACCCACCCGACTCCATTGCTCACTAAAGGGAACCAGGCTCCAGTCAAGCAGGGTTGCCATCAGAGGTTCATGGACAGGGGTGAAGACGTTGATGTCACTGGACAGACTTTTTGGTGGGGTGCACCTTCCTGCCTCCATTGCTCACATGATGGAACTAGACTCCTGCTCTTCAGGCTTTCAGGCCAGAACTGCCTATGGATCCCTATTATAAGGTCATTGGGAACCCTTTGAACTCTCCCTATTGAGCAGTGATTTTACTGCCCAGGATAATCAGACTAGAATTCTTGACATAAGATATCTACCTGGGGACCCTCCAAGGTTGAGCAGTACTCGTTTTTACCAGGAGGGACTGATTCTCCTCCTCTAGTTCTTGCTGGTGGGCACAGACACCACAGACACCACAGACACTTGTATCTTCCTCAAACTGAGATTTCAGCTGAGTAACCCAACTTATTAGGATTGAATAGAGGCTAACTGACTATAAGACAGAGCCAGCTAGAGCTATCACATCAAATAGGTCCTCAGAGTCTCTGGATGCAGCTCTCAAAGGGACCTTCATAAAGCTGTACAGCAAAAGCCACAATCAACAGCCCCAGCTCATTGGTAAAGAACTGGTTAACTACACTTTCTGGGACCCTCAATCCAATCTCACTCTACAAGTTTTACCAGCGAAACTATAAAAAAATAATCACGGGGAGGAACCTGCAGAAGAACTCAGACCACTTAATCAGAGTAGATCAACTCAACCAAGGAATGACAAAGGAGATACTGCAGAAGACGCCATTCATAGACAAACGGCTGAATTGTCAGACATAGAATTTAAATATGGATGGCAAAATAGAATGAATATAATGGAGGAAAATTTGGAAATAGAAATAGAAAGAGTTGTTCAAAAGTTGTCTCAAGTAATTAATGAATTCAAAGACAAAATCACCGAGGATATGGACATAATGAGAACAGAGATAGCAGAGCTAAAGGAAATGAAAAATTTATTTAAGGAGCTTCAAAATACAGTAGATTCCCTCAGTAACAGAGTTGAGCAGAAAGAAGAAAGTATCTCTGAAATTGAAGACAAGTTTTTTGAAAAATTTTAAGTGCTCAAAGAGGCAGAGAAATGGAAAGCAAAACTGATCATTCCCTGACACAATTTGGGATCATTCCAAAAGATCAAAAAATTGACTTATAGGAATTCCTGAAGAAGAAGAGAATGGTCATAAAGACACAGATTGCTTACTCCAAGATATTATGGAGAAGTATTTTCCAAGAATTGTAAGAAATACAGAATTTCAGAATCCCAGCAAGACTCAATCCAAACAAAGCATCTCCATACAAATTTTAGTTAACTTTGCCAAAGTTAATATGAAGGAGAAAATTCTGCAAGCAGCCAGACATAAGAAAAGCATTACTTGAAAAAGCAGAAATATCTGAATGACCAAAGATTTTTCAGCCCCAAATTTTCAAGCCAGAAGAAAATGGTCATTGACTTTCAGTGTTCTAAAGCAAAACAACTTTTAGCCCAGGGGCCTATATCCAGCTAAACTGAGTTTCATTTGTGATGAAGTAATCAAATACTTTACTGACATACACATGTTGAGGAAATTTGTCATAGCCAAACAATATCTCCAGGAAACACTCAGACCCATTTTCCATATGACCAGCACACTGATATAACACCAAAATAAACTCACCCAGATTAAACAAATAAAACCTAATCTCCACAATGGTAAACTAATTAAAAATATCTACTGGACCTTTGAAAAACATTATGGTCCAAACACTATCATACCTATCAATTCTCTCAATTAATTTGAATGGCTTAAATTATCTTTCAAAGAGGCACTGGTTGGCTGACTGGATACAAAAACTCAGGCCAGGTATCTGTTGCCTACAAGAGAATCAACTTAACACAATTAAAAAAAAAAAAAAAAAAAAAAGACTCAGGGTGAGGGTATGGACATTCATAATACAGGCAAATGGAAATCAGAAAAAAATCAAGGGTTGAATTTTATTTGCAGATACAATAGGATTTAAATCAACAAAGATAAGGGAAGACAAGGATGAACACTACATATGTGTCAAAAGAAACACTCAACATAAAGAGATTTCAATAAATAACATTTATGCTCACTATCTGAATGTACCTCAATTTATAAAGAAAACCCTAACAAATATGAACAATTTGATACCTTCCTGCACTATAACAATTGGAGATTTGAACACCCCTTTGTCAGTTCTGAATAGTTGAAAAAGAAACTAAACAAAGAAATAATAGACTAAAACTTGAACCTAGAACAAATGGACTTAACAGGCCTCTATAAAACATTTCATCCTAATAAAACTGAATACACATTCTTCTCATCAGCCCATACATCATCCTCAAAAACTGATCATATCTTAGGACACAAGTCTAATCTCAACCAATTTAAAAGAATATAAATTATTACTATTATCTTCTCAGACCATCACAGAATAAAAGTTGAACTCAACAGCAACAGAAATCTTCACACTCAAAGTCATGGAAACTAAAGGACCTTAGGCTGAATGATAGCTGGGTTAAAGACAATATTAATAAGGTAATCATCAAATTTCTGGAACAAAACAATAATGAAGACACAAATTGTCAAAACCTGTGGGATACTGCAAAGGCAGTTCTAAGAGGGAAATTTATACATTAGAAGCCTTCATCAAGGAAATAGAAAGAGAGGAAGTCAACAACCTAATGAGACATCTCAAGAAACTGGAAAAGGAAGAACAATACAACCTCAAACCCATCACAAGATAAGAAATAACCAAAATTGGAGCAGAATTAAATGAAATTGAAAAGAAAAGAATCATTCAGAAGACCAACCAAAATAAATAAATAAATAAAATAAAAAAGGTTGTTCTTTGAGAAGATAAATAAAATGGAAAAAGATTCAGCTAACCTAACCAGAAACAGAAAAGTAAAATGTTTAATAACATAAATTAGAAATGGTAAAGGAAAAATAACATCATACACCACAGAAATTAAAAAAGAAATTGTCAATGATTACAACAAAAAACTCTATTCTCAAAAATATGATAATCTGGAGAAAATGTACCAATACCTGGAAGCACACCACCTTCCTAGACTCAACCATAAAGAATTAGAAATTTTGAACAGACTTATATTAAGCACTGAAATAGCATCAGCTATACAAAATCTCTCAAAAAGTAAAAGTACCAGACCAGATGTCTTCACATCAATATTCTACCAAACCTTCAAAGAAGAACTGGTACCTATATTATATAACTTTTCAAAATCATAGAAAAAGAAGGAATCCTCTCCAGCACATTCCATGAAGGAAATATGACCTTAATCCCCAAACCAGGAAAGGATCCAATAAACAAAGAAAACTTTGACCAATATCATTAATGAATATTAGTGCAAAAATATTCAACAAGATCCTAGCAAATAGAATTCAAGGATAGATCAAAAAAATTATACACGATGATCAAGTTGGTTGTATCCCAGGGTTACAAGTTTGGTTAAAGACACATAAATCTATAAATATAATATACCACATAAATAAAATAAAAAACAAATATTATATGATTCTATCAATTGATGCAGAAAAACTTTTGATAATATTCAGCATTCTTTCCTGATAAGAACACTTCAGAAAATCATTAGATGGGACATTTCTTGAACTGATAGAGGCCATCTAAAGCAAACCTACAGCCAATATCATATTGAACAAAGTAAAATTGAAAACATTTCCACTCAGATCTGGAACTAGAGAAGGATATCTATTGTCACCACTGGTATTCAATAGTAATGGAAGACCTAGCCATTGCAATCATGCAAGAGAAGGGGATCAAGGATATTTAAATGGAGTCAAAAGAGGGAAAATGCTCATTCTAAGTGGATGACACGACTTTATACCTGGAAAACTCCAGGGACTCAACTGCAAAGCTCTTAGAAGTGATCAAGGAATATAGCAGTGTTTCGGGATACAAAATCAATACTTCCAAATCAGTAGTTTGTATATATGCTAACAATAGTCAAACTGAAACCATAGTTAAGGACTCCTATCTTTTTTACACTAGTGCCAAAGCAGATGAAATACCTTGGAATTTAACTAACAAAGGACGTGAAATATCTCTATAATGAGAACTATTAAATCCTGAGAAAAGAAATAGCTGAAGATGTTAACAAATGAAAACACATGCCATGATCATGGCTGGGAAGAATCAACATTTTAAAAATGTCCATACTACACAAAGCAATCTACAGATTAAATGCAATTCCTATCAAAGCACCAATGTCATATTTTAAAGAACTTGAAAAAATAGTACTTCAGGCAGTGCCCGTAGCTCATTGGGTAGGATGCTGGCCACATACACTGAGGTTGTTGGGTTTGAACCCAGCCCAGGGCCAGCTAAACAACAATGACAACTGAAACAAAAATATAGATGGGTGCTATGGGGGCACCTGTTGTCCCAGCTACTTGGAAGGGTAAGGCAAGAGAATTGCTTAAACCCAAGGGTGAGAGGTTGCTGTGAGCTGTGACACCATGGCGCTCTATCAAGGGCAACAGAGTGAAACCCTGTCTCAAAAAAAAACAAACAAACAAAAAAAAAAAAACTTCATTTTATATGGAATCAGAAAAAACCTTGAATAGTCAATACCTTACTTAGATATAAAAGCAAATGAGGAGGCATCATGTTACTAGAGTTCAAATTACACTATAAATCTGTAGTGATCAAAATGGCATGGTACTGGCACAGTAATGCAGATGTAGATATATGGAACATAATAGAGAACCTGGAGATCAACCCAAGCACATATCATTCCGTCTTTGATAAGCCTAACAAAAACATACACTGGAGAAGATTCTCTATTTAACATATGGTTCTGGGAGAACTGGCTAGTGACCTATAGAAGACTGAAACTGGACCCTCACCTTTCACCGCTAAAAATAAATTCTCAATGGATAAAAAATTTGAACTTAAGATATGAAACTATAAAATTATCAGAAGAAAATAGAGTCAAAACCCTTAAAGATAATGGCCTGGGATAATATATTATGAGGAGGACCCACTGGCAATTGATACAACAACAAAAATATGTTACTGGGATCTGATCAAACTAAAAAGCTTCTACACAGCTAAGGGCACCTCAGATAAAGCAAAATGACAGCCTTCAGAAGGGGAGAAGATTTTTGCAGGTTATGTTTCCCACAAAGGTCTGATAACTAGAATCTACGGAGAATTCTAAGTAATCAATAAGAAAAGAACAAAAACCCCATTTCTTTGTAGGCAGGAGACTTGAACAGAAACGTGTCTGAAGATGATAGGTGAATGGCCATCAAGCACAGGAAAAAATGCTCATATTTAATCATCAGACAAATGCAAATGAAAACCACTTTGAGAGATAAGCTAACTTCAGTAAGATTAGCCCACATCACAAAATCCAAAAACTGCAGATGTTGGCATGGATGTGGTGAGAAAGGAACACTTCTACACTGCTGGTGGGACTACAAACTAATACAGCCTATTTGGAAAGGAGTATGGAGTATTATCAAGGAACTAAATGTTGACTTACCGTTTGATCCTGCAATTCCATTACTAGGGATCTACCCAGATGAAGAAAAATCATTTTACAACAAAGACATTTGCACCAGAATGTTTATTGCAGCCCAATTCACAATATCCAAGTTGTGGAAGCAGCCTAAATGCCCATCAATCCATTAATGAATTAACAAACTGTGTTATATGTATACCATGGAATATAATGCAGCCATAAAAAGAGAGAGACTTACTACTTTTATGTTTATCTGGATGGAGCTGGATCAAATTATTCTTAGTAAAGTATCTCAAGAATGGGGGAAAAAAAATATCCAATACACTCAATACAGTTACAAAACCAGTATTTAAACACACATTGGTGTGAATGATAAAATGCAAAGATAGTCCAGAAATAAAGAGGGGAGAGGAAGGGGAGGATTGGGGAGTGAGGAGGGGGAGTGAAGGGAGGGTATTTGGCAGGATCTCACTTATTGTACATAATGCAAGGGTGCATTTCAATACAACTAAGCATATATTGTAACTTTTGTACCACAAAAATAAGTAAATCAGGTGATGGTTATGTTAATTGGTTTGATTTAAGCATTCCACATTGTATATCAAATCATCACCTTGTACCCCATAAACAGTTATGGTTTAATAAAAATTACTTTAAACATAAAAATATTCCATGATGAGTCTTGATGTGTTAACAATGGCCAATAGAATGTACCTAGTGTTTATGAGATTCAGCAAAATTAAATATTGTGCCTGTACTGAAACTTTCTTTTGGCATCACAAGGCTGATAACATGCATATGCAGTTACTGCAATTTCACAGAATCCAATGCTCAGAAGAGGCTTCATCCTTGGGATTAAATGGTTTCAAGTCAACATTCTGAAACTCTTCTTAATACTTCTGTGTTTTAATTTATATTTTGCAAATGAAGTTAGTTGAGACAATGGAACATGTTCTTGGGCTTGAAGTCTGAACTTACATGTAATTGTATCATCCACATGCACAGGATAGGTTCTTAATAGTTTCTCCTTCTGCCATACTCAGAACTGCTACCACCATTTGCTCTTGTCAGAATCCTAGGAATGGGGGGTAGGTTTGGGTTCACATGCCCTGTGCATTAAGTCATAGGGAAGACCCCCTGCATACTTATGAGCTTCTGTGCTTGCCTCATGAGAATCACCATGACCAATACACCTCAATATTAAATAGCAAGTAAGAAGCACCATGAGAGGCTAAGAGAGAGAACAAAATAAAGGCAATGCCTTTTTTTCCCCTGATTTGTGAACAAAGTGAAGTACATCTTATTTTACATTAAGGGCTTGCAAAATGTGTAGCTGGCCCTGTGTCAACTTAGCACCTTGTTTATTTAATTGTATTTCATAGGAATTCCTAGAAAATCAAAATTGTAGACTGTAAAAGAAAGAATTTATGACTAAGACATGCTGTAATAAAATCCCCAATTGGGAGAATTCAAGATTTAATACAATATACTAAATTCAGGTGTGTCCCACTTGTTTTGAAAGTCACTCTAAAGCCAGTGTATAAAAGCAAATGACAACACAAAGTGTGCATCCAAAAATATGAAGGGATATTTGAAACCTCAAGACACAAATAGAAGGACAAACTTCCCAAAGTGATGAAAGTCAAACAGTATGCAGGAAGATGCAGGGAGACAAAGCCCATGACTAGAGATCTCAAAGAAAATAACATGCAGAGCACGTTTCTCTTTCGAATGCGCTATACCCATAAGTACAAAATTCCCCCACACTGTTGTTTGCAAAAATAAAATGGAATCAAAGCTTGCCAGATGTAGTTTCTTTAGACAGCCTTTAATTTTGGAAAGTAGAAAGGGACGTAAATGAGAAATCAAACAGGCAAAGTCATGCTAACAAAAAGCATTCTGTTAATAAGATAATGGACAAAGTGGAGACAGCATTATCAGCTGCTCTTCAGAGAAAATTGTAAGGAGAAGTAAAAGCTTAAGGAATTTACTCACATAAAGCTATGAGAAGGAGAAACCTTACTCTCATGGAAAAAGCCTCCCCTACAAAAAGCCCTACATATATACGGCTTTTCCATAATGCAATCACGTATCTCTGCAAAGATATAACTCAAAAGAAGGAGCATAATATTTAAAAACATATTAGGCAAAGAATATTCACTGGGCTCAGCACCCATTGCTCAGTGGCTGGGGCTCTGGCCACACACACCTGGCCAGCTAAACAACAATGGCAACAACACCACCGAAAATAGCTAGGCATTGCGGTGGGTGCCTGTAGTCCCTGCTACTTGGGAGGCTGAGGTAAGAGAATCACTTATGCCCAAGGGTTTGAGGTTGCTGTGAGCTGTGACGCGAGAGCACTCTACCAAGGGTGACATAATGAGACTGTCTCAAAAGAAGAAAAAAAAGAACATTCACTGAAAAGAGGTTGCCATAGAGCCAACAAAAATTGTAACTACGTGTACAGCAAAGAACTTTTAAAAATTACTGATGCAATAATTTCTATAAAAGCCCTCAGAGATTTGATATGATAATAATTTAAAAAAATGGTGAGGCAATAACAACAATAACAGTAAAAACATGAAATGTGGGGTTGCAGAATACAGGAGAAAAAAATTGAAGAAAAATTCTACATATTTAAATTAATATTAAAAAGATGTCTTTGTTCATTCCAGGCTGCTCTAACAAACTACTTTAGACTAGATAATTCATAAACAGCACAAATACATTTCTTATACGTCTGGAGGCTGGAACATCCAAGATCAAGGCACCAGCAAATTTGTGTGTGTGGTCCTCACATCTGGTCAAGGACCATCCTCATAGAGGGTACCATCTAGGTGTCTTCATGTGACTAAATAGATCGAAGGGCCAAGGCAGCTCTGTAAAGCCTCTTTTATAAAAGCATTAATCTCTCTCATGAGAGCAGAGACCTCATGGCATAATAATTTCCCAGAACCGTCTCCCCCATAAATACCAACACAATAGGGATTAAGTATATCTATAAATTGCGGAGACACATGAACATTCAAATTGTAGCAAAAGTATTATGTGACATTAGGAGCAACTCAAAGGATATTACTTAAAACATCAGAGACATACAACAGGATTGAGAAATGTAAGGAAAACAGAATAGAATTAAAATAATTGAAAGAAATCATTCTCATAGTCCCACCTGATTTTTGACAATGATGCAGGACAGGTGGCACCCCAGCCAGTTCAGCCAAGCTGAGCTGGAGGACCCACCGCCTCCGCCTCCGTGGTGTTGGTGCTGAGGCAGCCGTCAGAGGAACCAGCAGGCTGGAGAATGGGCAAGAGGGGACCTCCCCCAGCCCCGCTGGAGGTTCTAGTAGCCAGAGGGGCAGGACAACTGCTGGGGAGACATCAGTGCCTTGGTGTCTCCTTCCTCTTGCACTTTCGACTGAACAGGGAACCCCCATTTCCTATGCCTAGGTCAATTTTATGTAAGTTTCCTAGGCCTCAATTCCACGAATGGACTATGCCCATTCGTTAATACATTCATTCACTTGCCCCAGTGGAAGGGACTGTATTCATTCATTAAAGCACTCATTCACCATGCCCCACCGGAAAAGACTGTATCCATTCATTAACTGAGTTCCCGCCCATGCTGCTAAATGTAACAACTGAGTTCTGCTGAATGTAACTTTAGAGGACCCAAGCCAGCTAAATGTAACAATTGAGTTAGGCTAAATAACCCCATGCGACTATATACATCCCTGAGCAAAAAGCCCACAGAGAGACAGAGAGAAGGAGCAAGAAAGCTTGTTCCCTGACTTGGGTTTTCTCTCTGCCAGGAGCTTTGGTGTTTTTGTATTATTTTCTGTAAATAAATCCTGTCTTACCAAATAGTAAGAATTAAGGGCATCAAAATAAGATGGCGGCTGAGAAACAGCTTCTTTGCAACTGGGCATGGTGGGATTGGGTAAAAAAGACTCCAGGCACCTCTGGCTTGTGGACTTGCCCCAGAAAAACACCTTTGGGAATGCAGCGAGGCAGTGAGAGATTTCTGAACCTCAGGAAGAGGACAAAAACAGTGGAGAAGTGGCAAGTGGTTGAGCTCAGTCTGAGGCTGTGGTGGCTATCATGGTTATAGCTACAGCAACAATGAGATTGCAGAGAGGGAAAGCCATCCCTGTGGGTTGTTTTCCTTTTTCAGATTTGGGCACTTGGTTGAGCTACCTTGGGAGAGGTTGGGAGAGTGTGATAGTGACTTAGCAGTCTCCAGAGTCTGGGACTGAGCTGCTGGGCCAGAAAAGAGCTTTCATTGTTTTAGTGCCAGCAGAGCAGCCATTACAGGCACCTGCAAGCTCTAGCCTCAGGGTTCCAGAGCGAGGCCCATGCTGGGAGACCTTAGGTGAGTGATCAAGTGACTGAACAGCTGCTCAGAGGCCAGAACTGAGATACCAGGGAGGAAAGGGGATTTCATTGTTCAGCAGTAGGAGAGTTGCCTTGCAGCCTCCACCCTCAGGGACAAAGAGTGAGACCAGTTTGGCAGGCCTGATAAGTGGGTAGTCACTTCATGAGAGACCCCAGCTACACACACTTTCCTGAGAAAGCATCTTCTTAGCCAAGGATCTCGATTTACAGCATCTTTTAAGCAGGCTGAGAAGAGAATCAGACTCTCAATGCTGCTTTGTTAGAGGAAAAAATAGCCAGCAGAGGCCTCTAGTCTCCATCTTACACGGCTGTATCAGCATTGTTATTAGCATCTCATGTCCCAGAAGATCACCTGTTGCCCAGGCAATATTCAGTAAGGTATATATATTGCTTTGTTATTGTTTGCTTTTTTTTTTTTTTTCAAATTTTTACCACTATTTTTTTAGTTTTTCCTCATTTTCTAAGTGTAAATATAATTTTTCAATATCGTCTTCCTTAATAATAAGACCTCTACCTTTCTTAGTTTTCTGTCCCTGCTATTTGTATTTCCCCCCAATTTTATCGCATAAGTTTTGTTTTGTTGTTGTTTATTTGTTTTGTTTTGACTTATAGTATTTTTGTTTTTCTTCTCTACTTAGTGGAGGTGGGTTACGGATTACTGTGTTTTCCCAGGCTGGCAAACAGCTGTAGACCTCAAGGGAACCACCCAAACCAGCACCCCCAGAGGTTGGGGGTTTTTAAGGTGTGGGTCAAAATACCCTACTGTATACCTCTATTACTTCTGTCTCCTCTTTCTGTGCCTTTCTTCTTTTTGTCAATGTTCCCTTTTACTCTCCCCCTTTCATTTATCTTTTTTTTCTATTATTTTATCTTTTTTTTCCCTTTTTGCTCTTCAGTATTCTCATCCTTTTTGTCCTTTCCTAAAAGAACACATCAACACCTTAGGTTAGAGGCATGGTAACTTAAAGAGCAAGAGGAAGTGAAAGGAAAATTAGGACAAGGAGACAAACGAAGAAAACATTCATGAGGAAGACACAGCAGAAACATCCTTGCAACATGAAAAGCCCTATCAGAGCAACTCTCCTCCCTGAGGGGCCATGGAGTAGCTGCTGCAGAGGATTCTACCTATAAAGAAATGTTAGAAATGACATAAGGGTCATTTAAAATATGGATGATAGAGACAATGAAGGAAATTGCCGAGAAAGTGGAAAATAACCAAAAGGAAATACAAAAACAGAATCAAATGAGAGATGACTGATATGAAAATAATAGAAAGGATATAGCACAACTAAAGGAATTGAAGCAGTCAATTCAGGAATTTAAAGATGCAGTAGAAAGTATCAGTAACAGATGGGACCATGCAGAAGAAAGAATTTCAGACTTAGAGGACAAAGCTCTTGAGCTAGCTCAGATACTTAAAGAATTAGAGAAAAAGAGAGAAAGCAGAATCCTCATTGACAGAATTATAGGAGTTCGTGAAGCATTCAAGCATAGAAGGTGTAAGTATCTCCGAAGGCAAAGAAGGATGCCTTAGAGGAATGGAAATCATACTGGAGAAAACCATAAATGAAAATTTCCAAAATATCACAAAAAAATTCAAAATATCACAAAAAACTCCTTTCAGAGGCATAGCAGACCCCAGGTTGTCTTAACTCAATCCAAGCTTCTCTAAGACACATTGTGATGAACCTATCCAAAGTCAAGACAAAAGAAAAGATTCTGCAGGCAGCAAAGGGTAAGTGCCAATTGGCCTACTTGGGCAAACCTCCCAGGATGACTGCAGACTTCTCAAATGAAACTTTTCAAGCCACAAGATAATGGTCCTCCACCTTTAATCTGCTTAAACAAAACAATTTCCAGCCCAGAATTCCATATCCTGCTAAGTTAAGCTTTAAAATTTTTGGACAAATCAAATATTTTCATTATTATTATTATTATTATTATTATTAGTAGTAGTAGTATATCATAGCTGCATACATTAATATGATCATGGGGCATCATACACTAGCTTCACAGACCATTTGACACATTTTCATCCCAATAGTCAACGTAGCCTTCCTGGCATTTTCCTAGCTACCGTAGCATGACATTTACATTTCAAATTTGCTGAGTTTCACACTTACCCTTGTAA
>CAUYPK010053670.1:0-13773 GCA_963574355.1 Loris lydekkerianus | reverse complement strand
CAATTATTGTAATTGTTTTGGGTATATATTTTTATTTTTGAAATTTACCAGTGGCTGCTGCATTTTCCACCTCAGCTTATACTCGAGTCACTAAGTTTTCCCAGTTTTTAGGGTAAAATTGAGGGGGTCGGCTTATACTCGGGTCGGCTTATACTCGAGTATATACAGTAAATATTTTGGTGCTCTATGCATATACCATGGAGAAAAGAAACACTGTCTTTCGCAGCAATTTGGATGGAATTAGAGACCATTATCTTAAGTGAAGTATCTCAGAAATGGAAAAACAAATACTACCTGTACTCTCTAATAATTAGGAGCTAATTGATGGCCCCGTATGGGCACAAAGAAATGTAAAGGTCATAGGAAATCAAGGAGGGGTAAGGACCTATTAAGTACACCGTTTGGGTGATGGGCACACTTAAAGCCCCAACTTAAGCATTATAAAAAGTACCCATACAACATAACCATTCATACCTCCTCAATACTTTGAAATTAGAAAAATAGTATTATACTCTCTGACATTCACACTTAATGTGCCAGAACTTATTTCAAATTAAACACAGTAAAAAATAAGAGACTACAGACATAACACACATTTTCTTTACTAACCAATAAAACAAAACTTCAGAAATTATATCTTATAAATTAATAGCTTATTCCATTAGGAAATGCCTCACTCTACAATCTCTTTGAACTGATTTGCCATCAATTTCATCACATTTTGTTTCCTTACTTCTGTTTGGGTGAAAAGTCCCATAATAAACAATCAGAAAAAGAATTCCTAAGAGAAGAGTTAGAACTATAGTGATGCTGATAGGTATAAAATAATCTGCACTAAAAAAGGACAGAGGGAAAACCCAGAACACAATTAGTATCCCCAACGTGGCTAGTACCCTTACAACATAATAATAAGACATTGGACATCTGGTATTATGTCCCTTAATATTAAAAAATGTAAAGATAAGAAGGAATCCAACAACAATCCGATATAAGAACTCCATACTTACAGAAGTACAAAACTGAGTTTGATTTTTAAATGCCCATATTATACCTAAAATCCAAAGTAATAACAATAGAAATAAAGCAATATTAATATTTAAAAATAGTAGCAGTACAATACTCAGCATCCAAGATAATAATGTAAACAACTTGTAAAAGAGATATGTGACTTTGGGACAGAATCCATTAAGCAGATTTTTATCAGGCAAGGATTTTCTTAAAGATATTTGATAATCAACAGTTGACCAAGAAATAGCACAGCAAGAGACCACGATGGCAGAATCTATAAAACAAAAAATAAACAAGATATAGTGTTACAGAAGCAATTATAGCAATATTAATTATTATATGCCATATGTGCCGTACACACATACCCACAACACATGTCGGGTACTTTATTCATCTAATTTAATCACCTGAGGTAGATATTAATATTCCCATATGCTACCTATAAGGGAACTGAGGCTTAGAAAGATATATAATTTAATCTAAGTCACATAGCTAGCAAGTTGCAGAACTGACACTTGAACCTAAAGCTATCTGGTTCTAAAGTTAACTCTGTTTATCCACTAAATTAGATTGATTTATAATGATTTTGAATAAATTCATTGGATAAATTTTATAGAGAAACTTGTAAACTAGAAACTGCATACTCTGGGAGTTAAGAGACTATGGTTATAGTCATAGCTTATCTATACTTCTTAGCTGGAACCTTGGGCATATACCTAGTTCACTAAAAGACTACTTCAAGGAGGGAGGAAGGGGTAAGGGTGGGGAGAGAAGCTAAACAAAAAGTTTAACCTAAGTATGAGGTATTAACAAGCTCAATTTCCAGGCAGCCCCTGTGGCTCAAAGGAGTAGGGTGTCAGCCCCATATATCAGAGATGGTGGGTTCAAACCCAGTCCTGGCCAAAAGAAGCTCAATTTCCCATATCCCAAAGACTGTGAATTGAATTTAAATATATGTTCTAAAACTTACAAATTTCTATAGGTTTAACATCTTTACCCCACTTTTTTCCAACAACTAACAGAAAAACAAGTTTATTATTATATTGGAAAGGCAAGAAATTTATTAGCCCCACTGCCAAAGCTGGGGACTTTTATAAATGAAATCCAAGATTAAGGAATTAGAAAGATAGTTTAGAACAGAATGCAGGGTGCTAGTTAAACTTCATTGGAGGTCTATATAATATAACATAAAGGCAGACTTATGATATTTATCTATCAATGAAGATGATGAAGATGGGGCCTTATAAATGTGCTTATGCACTCTCTTGATTGTGAGGTCTGGACCTCACTATAGTCAGGTTTCTTTTCTTCTTTAATTAAAAATATGTCTTTTTTATAAATTGATTTTAATTTCTACCAAAGTAACAGAAATATATAGCTTTTAAAAGTCAAAGAGTTCTACAAAGCTTATAAGAAAAACATTAGTGGGAAGGAAAGGATGGGTAAATTCACACCTATTTGTATATGGTACACACTGTCTAATGGGAGAAACACATAACTATAACCTTGATTCAATTTGTGCCCAAAACACAATGTAAAAAAAAAAAAAGTGTGCACCCCCCAATATCCTGAAATTTAAAAAAAAATTAAAAGAAAAACAACAGTGCCTTGCTCTACCACTCACATCCCTCAGCTGCAACTCCCAGAGGAAACCACTACCACAACCAAATTTATATATATATATATATTTATATATATAAATATAATATATATTTCTTCTCATATATATTATCATATTTCTAAATAAAATAAATATTGTGCCTAATGGATTTATATCTATTTTAGGCACTGCTTATTGATTACCTATTTGGAAAGAGGAAAATTTAACACATATACACACAGTCTCGTTTCATTTTCCTTTCCCTCTATCTGCCTAACAGAGCACTATCACAATTTCTGGTAAAAATCAATATTCAGTGTTCAACTTTTTACCACCATATAAGTACAGCTCTTGGTATTGGTTACTTTCTCTTTAACCACTCTGATTATATTTCATTTTTTTTCTTGAGGCAGTCTTGCTGTACTGCCCTGTCTAGACTACACAGCGTCCTCCTAGCTCACTGCAACCTCCAGTTCCTGGGATCAAGCAAACTTCCTGCCTCAGCCTCCCGAGTAGCTGGGACTACAGGTGCATGCCACCAAGCCCAACTAATTTTTTCTATTTTTTGTACAGACACTCTTACTCAGGCTGATCTAAAATTCCTGAGTTCAATCGATTCCTGCCTCAGCCTCCCATATTGTCAGGATTATAGGATTACCCCATCCACTCCATATTTCCTTTCTTTTAAAACTTTTCATGTTTCCTGGAGTTAAAAATTGCCCTGTTTTCTTACCTATTTGGTTTTTCATGATCCTGTCATTATTTCCTTACAAAATATTCCAATTAATTAATTATTTAAACTCTTCTAGATATACATCTATTAATTTTTTTCTATTTTTTTTTTGGAATGCCATCCTTCTGCTCTAAGCCAATTTGCTCTCCAGACTCGCTTTCTGTTTTCCCAGAATTTCCCTTCACCTCACTTCTATTCCTGCTTCCCCTAATTTCTGCTTTATTCTCATGTTTTGATTAAGTGTTCTCCAGGCCTTCCTGAGAAAAGTAGCTCAGAAGCTATATTTTTTGAGACCATGTATGTCTCAAAATGTCTTTATTCTACCCTCATTCGTGATACACAGTCTTGCTAGAAACAGAATTCAAAGTTTAAAAATGTTTTCCATTGAAACCTTGAAGTCATTGCTGTATTATGCTCTAATTTCAACTGTACGGTTAAGAAATTCAATGCCATCCAGTTTCTCTATCTCAAGTAACTGATTTTTTTCCTCTTAAATCTTCTAAAATCTTATCTTTCTTTGCTTTTCTGAAATGATATAATGATGTGCTTGATGGGAATCATTTTTATTCACCCACATGCTTTAATAATATGCCCTATTTTTATTATTTGGTGATTTCCCTTGCCTAATCACATTATATAGATTCTTGTTAATTAGGTCTCCAACCTTTTCAGCACCAGGGACTGGTTTCATGGAAGATACCGTATATACTCGAGTATAAGCCGAGTTTTTTCGACACAAAATTTGTGCCGAGTTCGGGTTTTTTGGCACAAATTTTATACCGGAAAAAACTCAGCTTATACTCGAGTATATGGGTAATTTTTCCATGGATGGGGGTGGGGGCACAGATAGGAAGTGGAGCCTGGTTTCTAACCAGGTCACAGATCCCTCTGAGGGCTGGGAGTTGAAGACCACAGATAGAGCGCATTATTAAAGATATTAGTAGCAGTATCCCAAAATTTAACAACAATAAAAAAAAAAACATGATATTACCAATAAGTTATGAAAAACTTTTCTGAACTAAAAGTAAAAAAAAATTCAAACAACTATGCTAGAGAAAAGATTGAATTATTTTTTAATTATCTCAATGAAAATTGTATCATAAAATCATTATCAAATCCAGAGGCAGAATACAAACCATAAAATTTAGAGAAAACAGCATTAAAGTAATAGTTTTATTTATTACTTTTCTTCCTTTTGTGAAATCTGTGGTGTCAACTTTCTTACATCCGTAATTTGTTCTAATTTATTTTTGTATTTTAAATAAATACTTTCATACCTTTTATGGACCTAATTGTGTGTCCTCAAAATTTATACTTTGAAGTCCTAACCTCCAACATGACTATATTCGGAGACAGAGCCTATTAAAAGGTAATCAAATTTAAATGAAGTCATAATTGTTGGCCCTAAAACAATAGAAGCAGTGTCCTTATAAAAAGAAAAAGAGTACCAGGAGCAACTATATGGTACAGAACTTTTAAGTCTTAACCCATGAATTCTTTGCAACACAAGGAAAAAGAGGTTCCACATTCTTCTGAGTTCATTAAAATGAACTACCTATATACTCGAGTATAAGCCGAGCTTTTTCGGCACAAAATTTGTGCCGAGTTCGGGTTTTGTGACGGAAAAACTCGGCTTATACTCGAGTATATACGGTAACAATAGAAGCAAAGACAAAATATAAGAAGGGACTATGAAAAAATGGCAACAGGAAGACTGTTCAAAGGAATAACCTGGTCTCACAATTGAGTCTAAAATAGAGAAAACTCCAGGGAAGATGACAATCTGCCCCCAGAGATGAGTCCAAGTCTACGTGGAGCCCTAGTCATTAATGAAAATTGGGACTATTATTCAGCAGATAGTCTTTAAATATCTCAAATTAAATACCTATGAAAAAGTTCTTTTGAAACAAATATGGAAATAACAAAATTTTCTTTAGAGATGGACATTTTACACTATGAAACAGCAAATATACTGACAAGCTGCATATACCTTTCATTAGTTTTGTAGAATTTACTTATTTACCCAGTGATTCTAACTATGGGAATTTACCCAATGGATACATTCTACACATGTAAAATGATTTATACTTAAAATTATTCATTGCAGAATTTGGCTAGGAGCAGCGGCCTATAATCCTAGCAGTCTGGGAAGCCAAGCTTAGGAGGGAGGATCCCTGAGCTCAGAAGTTCGAAACCACCCTGAGCAAGAGCAAGACCTCTATCTCTACTAAAAAATAGAAAAATTAGCCAAGCACTTGTAGTCACAGCTACCGGTACTTGGAGGCTGAGGCAGAAGGACTGCCTGAACTCAGAAGTTTGAGGTTGCTGTGAGGTAGGCTGATGCATGGCACTCTAGCATGGAACAACAGAGTGAGACTCCATCTCAAAAACAAAACAAAAAAAACAAGATTATTCATTGCAGCATTTGTTTTCAATGATAAAATACAAGTCAACTTAAATTAACATAAATAAGGAACTTATTAAATAAATTATGTTACCTCCATAACTTGCGATACTACGCAGATAATAAAAATGAGTAAGAGAACCCTTTCTGTAATGATATGGGTAGATCACCAAGATATACTGGTAGGTGCTAAAGAGACACTTTTTATTTCACATTACTATATATGTTAAGGAAAAAAAAGAATACATGCTTTTTTTTCATTCACTGAAAAGATCATAAAATAACTGACAATAGTAGTTTCCTTTCACAGATTAAAGAAGGAATGAAAAGAAGGAGGAATACAAATATCCTGTTATATATTTTTAAAGTTGAATCACGTTACTGCACTTCATTTTCAAAATAATAAACAATTTTTAAAAGAAAAGGGATTTTAAAAATTTCTAAAACCTGCAGGAGAGATAAATGGTTGACATAAAATCTCAGTGGCATTCTTCTAATACAGGGTGTTAAGAAAACTTACACTGACTGAAATTCGCTTGACCATGCTCCAGAAGAACGTAGAGCTGAAGAATAAGTTGTGGGCAGCCTTCCAGGTAGGTCTCAAATAGCCTGAGCATGCTCAAATCAGTCATTCTATCTATAACTTCTTGATGTCGATCAAGTTGTTCTTCCATGAAGTTATTACTTTTGCTGCTATATTTGAAAGCTATACTGTAGCCCTTTTTCAAAGCAAACCAATACCTGTAAACATGAACATTTACCTTCAATCTTATATTATTTATAACATGTATGTTAGTATACATAATTTTAAAAGAAAATGTGTTTAAGTACAGAAATTTTCCATACTTTCTTTATTACAGATTTTTTTGTGACCATCTCATAAGGGCTTTATTGAGATCAGACCCCATAAATTTTTACTGTATGTTTGATATGCCAGTTGCACGCCAGGACTTTTAAACATACATGATACAATTTTTTTTTTTTTTTTTTTTTTTTTTTTTTTTTGAGACAGAGCCTCAAGCTGTTGGCCTGGGTAGAGTGCCATGGCATCACAGCTCACAGCAACCTCCAACTCCTGGCCTTAAACAATTCTCTTGCCTCAGCTTCCCAAGTAGCTGGGACTACAGGCGTCCACCACAATGCCCAGCTATTTTTTGGTTTCAGTTGTCATTGTTGTTTGGCAGGGCTGGATTCGAACCCGCCAACCCTGGTGTATGTGGTGGTGCCTTAGCCTCTTGAGCTACAGGTGCCAAGCCCATACAATAATTATGTAAAATGAGTAGCTATTATTCCCATTTCACACACAGAAAAACTAAGGCTGAGAAGTGTACTTATTTGCTAAAAGTTACAAAGAATAAGAAGCAGACCTAGGATCCAAACCCAGATCTTACAAGTCCTAGTTTTAACTACTTTCTGAAAGGCAAACTGCAATTTTTAGTTCATACACAGTTTATATGAACCACAATACAGATACATTCCCTCGGGAGTATGTCAAGGTTGAAGATGAGATTGAACCTTCAAATCTCAATATCTCTTAAAACATCCTTGCTCAGGTTCTTCTTTTCAAAGAATTTAAAAATGAACATGAGCTATTATTGTATAGGTAAAATAAATAACAAAAAATCAAGATACTCATTTAGAAGAAATCTGAGGCTAGCAGTAAGATAATCAGAATTCTACCCCAGAGCTTATCAAAACTCTTTATCTACACCTCAATTTCCTCACACATTGAAATAAAGGCAATGATATAGATCCTGCTTTTTTTTTTTTTTTTTTTGGAGACAGAGTCTCTCTCAATTACCCTGGGGTTGACTGCCATGGCATCCTAGCTCACAGCAACCTCAAACTCTTGGGCTCAAGTAATTCTCTTGCCTCAGCCTCCCCAGTAGCTGGGACAAGTGCCTGCCACAAGCCCATCTTTTTTTTTTTTTTTTTTAAGAGCCAGGGCCTTACTCTTACTTAGGCTGGTCTCAAACTCCTGAGCTCCAGCAATCCACCCACCTCAGCCTCCCAGAGTGCTGGGATTACAGGCGTGAGCCATCACACCCAGGATTAAAGATCCTGCTTTAATGTTCCTTGTGCCAATGTTCCCCATTTCAGTAAATTGAGCTAATACTTCATTGCTTAGACCAAAAATATGGGAATAATTCCCTACTTCCTGACCAAGAGAGAGAACCCATCTCTGCCAAATTGAAAAAAATCAGCTGAGCATGGGGGTATGTTCCTATAGTCCCAGTTACACAGGAAGCTGAGGCAGGAGGATTGCTTAAGCCCAAGAGTGTGAGGTTGCACTAAGGTATGATGACACCACTGCACTCTATTCCATACAACAGAGCAAGACCCTGACTCTAGATTTAAAAAAAAGAAAAAAAAGGCTCGGCCCTGTGGCTCAAAAGGCTAAGGCACCAGCCACATACACCTGAGCTGGTGGGTTCGGATCCAGCCCAGGCCTGCCAAACAACAATGACGTCTACAACCAAAAAATAGCCGGGTGCTATGGCGGGTGTCTGTCGTCCCAGCTACTTGGGAGGTGGAGGCAGGAGAATCACTTGAGCCCAGGAGTTGGAGGTTGCTGTGAGCTCTGATGCCACAGCATTCTACCCAGGGAGACAGCTTGAGGCTCTGTCTCAAAAACAAAAAACAACAACAACAAAAAAAAAAAAAAAAAAAAAAAAAAGAATACAAACTCTAATAATGCCAGAATGGCTGGATTCAAATCCTGGCTCCCCTATTTCCTAGTTTAACCTCTCCAGGCTTTAGCTTCCTTATCTGGAAAATAGGGTTAATGATCATACCTATCTCACCGGGTTGATATGAAAATTAAATGAGTTAATATATATAAAATACTTAAACAATTACCTTGCACATGTTAAGTACTACATAAGTTTCTAATTAAAAATAAACTGATAGAGGTATTTAAAAATGTGCACATTTGCTTGTCCAGTGACATCAGGGAGGAATATTTTCTAATTCTGCAGCAATTAATGCCAAACTATACAAAGTTATGCTTATTTGAAGGAAATTTCATGGAAAGAAGGAGCATGAAAAAAATAAATTTTTTATAAAAGGTAAAAAGTATGAATATAATTTTTTAATCAACAGGACACTGTTTCAGTTTTATAGGACAAATGATAAACAAGCCAAGAGAAAGAAACAGCTCTCTTCTCAGTGTGTTTTATTCTTGCATACTCTTATTTGAAATTACAAGACACTAGGAAATTAATGAATTACCTTTTATCAGGCTAACCCTCCTACTGATGACAATGGTAAATTCTGAACAAAATATAAAAAAAGGCACAGAAGAGCAACAAAAGTAGGATCACTGAACATGTGATAGGTACAACCAATTGAGTATTTGTGTTCCCCCAAATATCCATATGTTAAACCTAATCCCCAACGTGATGGTATTTGGAAGAAGGGGTGCCTTTGGTAGATGATTAGTGATTAGAGGAATGGGATTAATACACTTATAAAAGAGACCCTACAGAAGTGCCCTGATCTTAGGCTATTTGAGGACACTGCTAGCTCAATTTATGTATCAGAAATTGAGCCCTCACTAGATATCAAATCTACCAGCACATTGACCTTAGAGTTCTCAGTCACCAGAACCAAAAAAAAAAAAAAAAAAATTCTGTTGCTTAAAATTTATCTCATTTATGCTCTTTTATTTATTTATTTGTTTATTTATTTATTTATTTATTGAGACAAGGTCTCATTCTATCTCCCAGGCTAGGGTACAGTGGCATGATTGCAGCTCACTATAACCTCAAACTCTTGGTCTCAAGCAAGCCTCAGCTTCCTAAATACCTAGGAGCACAGGCAAGTGCCACAATATCCAGCTAATTTTGTGGTTTTGTGTACAGTAGGGGAGGGTTTCACTCTATTGCCAGGCTAGTCTTGAACTCCTGGCCTCAAACAATCCTGCTTCAGCCCCCCAAAGCACTAGGACTACAGGTATGAATCACACCTGACCTTTATCAGATTTTGTTATAGCAACTCCAGTAGACTAAGAAAACAGGTCAAGAGAAATCATCCAAATTAAAGCACAAAGCAAAAACAATTGGGGGGAAAAGGTAGAACCTAAATAACATAGGTGTAATTGATGTCCCAGAAGAAAAGAGAGAGAGAATAGGGCAGGAAACAAACATACTTGAAAAATATTGACCAAATATATTTACCATATTTGATGAAAAAGATAAACATATCTATCCAAAAACCTTAACTAGGAAGAAAGATGATTGAATAGAAACCTCCAGCAATCATCCCTCTGCACGTATACTTATCCAACTATCCACTAAAGCACGCACCTTCAGAAAAAACAAAAATCAAGTGAGCAATTAATTATACCACCTGATTTTAACATTTTATCAAGAAGAGGGTAGAAAACACAGTCTTGCATTGCCTGTGCTACCTCTCTGCCATCTTTCCATAATGCTACATCAGCAGCCAAGTAAACTAAAGTACCAACCAGATGCCTGAGGCCTCTGAGGCCTTACTTCCTGGGTGGCATTTCTGGACCAACTCTGGGCCAGAAGGAAACACACTGCCTTGAAGGGAAGGACCCAGTCCTGGTAGAATTCACTACCTGCTGAGTTCTTAGGCTTTGAACAATCATTAGAAGTAAATAGGCAAGAGCAACTAATGGCTTTGGTTAAGACTGAGCTCCTTTCAGGTGCAACCAGGTGTCCTCCAACTCCATCCATCTAGCACAGAGAGGAAGGGAAGAGAGTGAAAGACTTTGCCTAAAAATCCAGGGAATTGTTTAGTATCTTATCCAAAGCTCATCAAGCGGTACCAAAAGGAATCTGCAAAGAGTCACAGCATTACTGGGTGGCTTGTGGCATTGCAAGTGCTAATAGAGCTGCAGCAACTAGAGACTTTAGACCACAACACTCAATTTGAGAATCTGGAAAACCTCCTCAAGAAGGACTGGTTCAAACAAGGCCAGACAGTGAAGATTAAAATAAAATACATAACTCTTCAAATGACCAATAATTAGAGAACATCACAAGCATCAAGAACTTCTAAGAGGAAGTGACCTCACGAAATAAAACAAGATACCAGTGACCAATCCTAAAATAATGAAGATATGTGACCTTTCAGACAAAGAATTCAAAATAGCTGTCCTGGAGAAATTTAATGAACTTCAAGACAACACAGAGAAGAAATTCAGAAGCCTATCACAGAAAATTAACAAAGAGATTAAAAATTTTTTAAATGATCAAGAAGAAATTCTAGAAGTTAAAAACTCAAGAAATGTGTTAGAGTCTCTCAACAGCAAAATTGACAAAGCAGAAGAAAAAACTGGTGAGCCTGAAAATAGGCTATTTGAAAATACACAGTCAGAAACACAAAAAAAAAAAAAAAAAAAAAAAAAGAAAGAATAAGAATGAATCATGCCCACAAGATCTAGAAAGTAGCTGCCAGAAAACAAATCTAAGGAGAGATAAAGAAGTTGGGGTAGTAAGTTTATTCAAAGAAATAGTAACACAGAACTTTTCAAACCTAGAGAAACACATCAACATTCAGATACAAGAAGGTCATAGAACACAAAGCATATGTAACACAAACATAGCTACCTCAAAGATTTAATAATCAAATCCCCAAAGCTCACAGATTAAAAAAAGGTCCTAAGGGAAGCAAGATAAAAGAAAGAAAAACATATAAAGCAGCTGTGATAAATCTGGCAGCAGGAATCTCCATGGAAATCTTAGAAGTCAGAAGAAGGGTGATATGACACATTCAAAGTACTGAAGAAAAAAAAAACCAGAACCTTAAAAATATTATTTCCTGAAAAACTATACTTCAAACATGAACAAGAAATAAGACCTTCTCAGACAAATAAAAGCTGAAAGATTTCACCAATACTAGGCCTGTCCCACTAGAAATGCTAAAAGGAATTCTTCAACTGGAATGAAAAGGATGTTAATGAGCAATAAGAAATCTTCTGATAACAATAAAGATGCAAATAGAGAATACTCTATTGCTGTAATTGATGTGCATAAACAACATATGTCTTTAGTAAGAAGATGAAAAGACAAAGATGGAAACAAAAAAATGGTAGAAAGCTGGAAGGGAGATAGAGTTAAAGAGTACAATTTCTGTTATATTTCTCTTTGTAATATATGTATTGTTATATGTATAAAAAAATTGGTTATAAAATGTTTCTTGTGCTGGGCGCAGTGGCTCACACCTGTAATCAAGCATTCTGGGAGGCTGAGGGGGTGAATTGTCTGAGCTCAGGAGTTCAAGACCAGCTTGAGCAAAACTGATTTTGTATCCTGCAGCTTTACCTAATTTATTTATCAATTATAGTATTTTGCAGTATTTTGTAGGTGGAGTCTTTAGATCATATTCCATCTCTACTAAAAATAGAAAAATTAGCTGGGCATCATGGCAGGTGCCTGGGAGGCTGAAACAGGAGGATCTCTTGAACCCAAGAGTTTGAGGGTGCTGTGAGCTAGGACACCACATCACTCTACTCAGGGCAACAGAGTGAGACTCTGTCTTTAAAAAAAGGCAAATATTTCTCGCAAGCCTCACGGTAACCTCAAATCAAAAACCTGTAAAAGACACACAAAAATGAAAAACAAAAAATTAAAACACACAACCAGAGAAAATCTTAACAAAGGAAGACAGGAAAGAAGAAAGAAAGGACCAGAAATAAAATAACATCGTACTAGTAAATCTTTATCTATCAATAATAACACTGAATTTCAATAGACCAAACTCCCCAATCAAGAGACATGGAGTGGCTCAATGGATTTAAGGAAAAAGACTAACTATCCAAGGTTACAAGAAGACAAACATACACTGAAAAATAAAGGGATGGAGAAAGATATTCCATGCAAAAAATGCAAACAAAAAACAGCAGGAGTAGCTTATACTTCCAAGAGATAAAATAGATTTCATGAAAAACTATAAAAAGAAACAAAGAAGATCACTATATAATGACAAAGAGGTCAATTCAGCATGAGGACATAACAAGTCTATCACCCTAGGAAATGCCCACGACTGCTTTATTCTATGAAACATTCAAAGAATAACTAATACCAATGTTACTTTAACTATTTAAAACAATCAGTGAGGAAGGGATACTCCCAAACTCACTCCACAAGGCTTGTATCACCCTAACAACAAAACCAAAACCACAAAAAGAAAACTATAGGTCAATATCTCTGATGAACATAGATACAAAAATTCTCAACACAATACTACCAAACCAAATTCAACAACACATTAAAAAGATTACGCATCGTTATCAAGTGAGATTCATCCCAGGGATGCAAGGATAATTCAAAACATTTACTTTTTTTAATTCAACACATTTAAATCAATCAATGTGATATACAGTATCAACAGAAGAAAAAAACATACAAATATTTCAATGGATGTTGAAAAAATTGATAAAATTCAATGTGTCTTCATGACAAAAACTCTCAAAAAGGGTATAAAAGGAACGTGCCTCAACACAATAAAAGCCAAATATGACAGATCCACAGCTACTAACACACTGAATAGGGAAAAACTAAAAGCCTTTCCTCTAATATCTAGAACAAGACAAGGATTCCCACTTTTACCACTGTTGTATCCTTATTTGTAGATGATATGATCTTATATGTAGAGAAATCTAAAGACTCCACCTACAAAATACTATAATTGATAAATAAATTAGGTAAAGCTGTAGGATACAAAATCAGTATACACACAAAAATCAGTAGCACTTCTACAGGCCAAAAGTAAACAATCTTAAAAAGAAATCAAGGAAATAATCTCATTTATAATAGCTACAAATAAAATTAAATATATAGGAATAGAATTAACAAAAGAAGTGAAAGAGCTCTGTAATAAAAACCATAAAATATTGATAAAAGAAGTTAAAGAGGGGTGGATTAAAGATGGCGGCTGAGTAACAGCTTCCCTGTAAGTGGGCTTGGCGAATCTGGGGAGACAAGACTCCAGACATCTCTGGCCGGTGGGACCTGCCTACGATCATCCCTTTGAGGATACAGAGAGCCAGCAAGGGAC
>CAUYPK010053669.1:0-17532 GCA_963574355.1 Loris lydekkerianus | reverse complement strand
TACTCAGGGTAGTCTTGAACTCCTGAGCTCAAGTGCTCCTTCCACCATGGCTTCCAGCGTGCTAGGATTACAAGAGTGAGCCACTAAGCCTGGCCAACACTAAGAATTTTTTTTTTTTTTTTTTTTTTTTTGAGACAGAGTGTCACTATGTCGCCCTTGATAGAGTGCAGTAGCATCATAGCTCATAGGAACCTCAAACTCTTAGGCTAAAGCAATTCTCTTGCCTCAGCCTCCCAAGTAGCTGGGACTACAAGGTGCCCACCACAATGCCTGGCTTTTTTTGTTGCAGTTGTCATTGTTGTTTAGCAGGCTGGGGCCAGGTTCGAACCTGCCAGCCTCAGGGTATGTGGCCAGTGCCCTAACCACTGAGCTATGGGTGCCGAGCCTGGCCCGGGCCTGCTAAACAATGACAACCGCAACAACAACAACAAAAAATAACCAGGCCTTGTGGCAGGGGCCTATAGTTCCAGCTATTTGGGAGGCTGAGGCAAGAGAATTGCTTAAGCCCAAGAGTTTAAGGTTGCTGTGAGCTGTGATACCATAGCACTCTACCGAGGGCAACGTAGTTAAGACTCTGTCTCAAAAAACAAAACAAAACAGAAGTGACATATAACTCCCATAAAGACTGAAGGCATTCCTTTTTTCCTTGCCCAGTGTTAACATTTCTCTGAAGAAAAAGACAGAAGATGAATAATGAATACTTTGTGGACATCCTAGGAAGGGTCAGTTCAAATGGCATTTGGGTATTTTCCCAAGTTTGAGTTGGCACTCATGGCACTCCATAAGCCAGGAAGATTTCTAGAATGGTTACTAAGAATTCCACATATTTAAGTAATAATTGCCAAATATTATAACTTCTATTAAGGGGGGGAAGTGTGTGTGTCAAGAGTTGGAGGCTATAGTAAGCTATGATCATGCCACTACACTGTAGCCTGGGCAACAGAGCAAGATTCTGTTTCTTAAAAAAGAAGAAAAAAGAAAAAAAAGAAATGGAGGGAGACTTAAAAAAAAAATCACATTAGTTATTTAAAGTTAGCAGTTGTTATAAACCCGTAGTATACTAATGGTAATGGATGTTATGCATACACCATCACATCAGATACAGTGTCATATGGCACACAAAAACACGCAACAGGGATATACTCTGAGAAATGTGCTATTAGGTGATTTATCATTGGGCAGATGTTATCAAGTGCAGTTACATAAACCTCAGTGGTGTGGCCTACTGCACACCTGGGCTACATACTATAGCCTATGGCTTCAAGGCCACAGAGCTGCACAGCATGTTACTGTGCTAAATACTATGGGCAACTGTAACACAACAGTAAGTATCTTTGTATCTGCACATTTAAAAGGTACAGTAAAAATACAGTATTATAATATTGTGAGACTATCATCATATACATGCATACAAGGTGTGACAATTAAGTTTGTGAACTCATCCTAAAAAAAGTACTACACATCTCACTATAGAAAATCACTAAGGTCACCTCTGAAGTAATCCCCTTGGGAAGCTATGCACCTACCTCAGCACCTAGTTCACCCTTCAAAGCAGTTTTGGAACTTTTCCTGGAATGTCCATCAGAGCTATTGTCATATGGCACACAAAACATGCAACAACAGTAATGAATGCTACTCAGTAAGACATTGCCACACGTTGACAAGGAACACAGCTATGAGACACTGATATACCAAGGTTATGAAGCTTGAGTTGCTTGTATAGTACTGCCAACATAAGCACATGCAAATTTAATTGTCAGACCTTGTACAATGACAGCTCTGATGGTCATTTTAGAAAGAGTTCCAAAATTGCTTTGAAGGGTGGACTAGGTGCTGGAGCTGGCAAATAACTTGCCAATGGGAGTACTTCGAAGGTAATCCTAGTATATCCAGCAATGAAGTATGTAGCAACTTTTCTAGGATGAGTTCTCAAATGCAATTGTCAGACTTTATATGTCATATATCACTGAATCAGAAATATTGTTATGTGGTACAAGACTTTTTTTTTTTTTTTTTGAGACAAAGTCTCACTATGTCACCCTCAGTAGAGTGCGGTGCCATCACAGCTCACAGCAACCTCAAACTCTTGGGCTTCAGCGATTCTCTTGCCTTAGCCTCCCAAGTAGCTGGGATTACAGGTGCTGCCACAATGCCCGGCTATTTTTTGTTGTAGTTGTCATTGTTTAGCAGGCCCAGGCTGGGTTTGAACCCACCAGCCCCAGTGTATGTGGCTGGCGCTGTAACCACTGAGCTATGGGTACCGAGCCCAAATGGTGTTTCTTAAATTGAGGTTCAAGTTTAAAGTTCAAGAAACACTGATATAAGTTATTCATTATACCCTGCTCCAGAGAACTGTAGGGTAAAAGACTTTCTGACTTTGCCAGCAATACTTACAATGGAACCATGATCAACATGGAAACCACAGTTGAACAAGTATTGGAAAATACTAGAATGTATTTCAGAACATGGAGTTAAAGGTAAAGAGAAAAAGGCCATGAAGGTACTATCACTAAAAACACAAGTCTCTGGCTTGTGCTCAGCTCAGAGAAGCCTCAGCCAGGTGGTCTTAGAAGGGCCTAACAAACCCAGAATTTAGATTTTTCTCAATAGTAAAACTATCACATTAGCCTAATGACAAATAAGACAGTACATAAGAAGTTTCAGATCTTTAATATAAATATCTAATATTGAAAAGAATAGAAAAAATAAAATAGCCTGGAAAAATAACCTGGAGAATATCTTCTGGAATGTTAGTTACTTCTGGAGGTGTAGGTGTTCTGAGCAGATTCTCATAAGAAGAAATCGCAGGAGAAGATGGATCTGCAAAATTCTCAAAGCACTTGTTGGAGTTTAATATTAACGAAGTACAATCTTTAACTTTCAGATCTTTTGATGAACTATTTGTTTTTGATAATGGATAATTTGTGGATACCTATTGATAAAAATAAATCATTAAATCGTGGTAGTACAAAATAATGTAGTAAATAAAACTGTTAGTCATTTGTTAGTTTTGTTGTGGTCTCTAAGTAGGCCCCCAAATGACTTCTCCTTCCCCTCAAACCAAGTTCTAAACAAAATTCAGAAAAAGAAATGGAATAAGGGATTGGTGCCTGTGCCTCAAGCAGCTAAGGCGCCAGCCACATACACCTGAGCTGGTGGGTTCGAATCCAGCCCGGGCCTGCCAAATGACAATGACAGCTGCAACCAAAAAAAAAAAAAATAGCCTGGCGTTGTGGCGGGCGCCTGTAGTCCCAGCTACTTGGGAGGCGGAGGCAGGAGAATCGCTTGAGCCCAGGAGTTGGAGGTTGCTGTGAGCTGTGATGCCACAGCACTCTACCCAGGGCGACAGCTTGAGGTTCTGTCTCAAAAAAAAAAAAAAAAAAAAAGGAAATGGAATAAGGAGGACAAAATACCACCTTCATTATTAATAAGACTGAGGCAGAGCTGAATGGGTGTGTGGCTGAGCCCCAGATTTGGGTGGACTCACCTATCCCGCTTCAGCAGCACTAAGCTGGGCCAGATGAGAGTTATAGCATGCAACATCGAAAGGGTTGCCTTCAGTAGGCAGGCTCACTCCAGAGGGAGAGAACAGATCTGAGGTAAGCTGAATGAGCAGTTTATCCATGTAAATTGACCAACTGAATAAGTCACCCCATCCCTCAATAGTCAAAGTTAATAGAGAGGATGGAAGTGTTACTTCAGTAGGGCATCTCCCATGTAAATGTTAATTGCAAATAACAAATGCCAGCAGGCAGAAACTGAAACTTCAATTAATAAAAACACTGTCTACAGCTGTACTGTCCAATATATTAATAGTATTACAAACCACATGGGGCTATTTATGTTGAATTTTCAATTAATTAAATTAAATCAAATTAAAAACATGAAATATTAGTTCCTCAGTTACACTAGCCACATTTTAAGTGCTTAATAACTATATATATATATATATATATTTTTTTTTTTTTCTTGCTGTTTTTGGCCGGGGCTGGGTTTGAACCTACCACCTCCAGCATATGGGGCCAGCATCCTACTCCTTTGAGCCACAGGCACTGCCCTTTTTTTTTTTTTTTTTTTTTTTGAGACAGAGCCTCAAGCTGTTGCTCTGGGTAGAGTGCAATGGCATCACAGCTCACAGCAATCTTCAACAACTCCTAGGCTCAAGCGAGTCTCCTGCCTCTGCCTTTCAAGTAGCTGGGACTACAGGCACCCGCCACAATGCCTGGCTATTTTTTGATTACAGCCATCACTGTTGTTTGAACCTGCCAGGCTGGATTTGAACCCGCCAGCTCAGGTGTATGTGGCTAGCGCCTTAGCCGCTTGAGCCACAGGCGCCAAGCCATGGAAAGTACAAATTATAGAACATTTCTATCATTACAGGTAACTATTGGACACCTTAATACAGTACTGGTTATCTACACTATTGGTGGTCTTAAGTATTCCTACAGACTTTAAAGAGGGATAAGTTTTTGATCTGTTTAAATTTATCCACTAGGGGGAAAAACAAAAAACCACCCATAAATCTGTCACCCACAGATAACCACATTTTGGTATGTTTCTTCTTTTTTTCTTTTTTGGAGACAGAGTTTCACTTTGTCGCCCTTGGTAGAGTGCCATGGCATCATAGCTCACAGCAACCTCAAACTCTTGGGCTGAAGTGATTCTCTTGCCTCAGCCTCCCCAATAGATGGGACTACAGGTGCCCACCACAACGCCCAACTATTTTTAGAGATGAGGTCTTGCTCTGGCTCAGGCTGGTCTCCAACCTGTGAGCTCAGGCAATCCGCATGTCTTGGCCTCCCAAAGTGCTAGGATTACAGGTGTGAGCCACTGCGCCCAGCCCAGGTGCATTTCTCCTATATATTCTTTTTCCTTAAAATATGTGTAAGAATGTGTGTGTATACACACACGTCATTTCCATATGATTAAATATTTCTTGAAAACATTCTTTTTAAATGTTCAACTGTTTTCCAAAATACATGTTAAATAACACCAGATCTTATAAATATGTGATACTGTGCTTTCTCTATCACATGATACTTACAATGTTTCCCAAGTTTTGCTCTGACAAATAATGCTATTCCTTCCTCTTTAACTTCCCTGTTATAAATTTTTGTCCCAATTTGTCTTACTTAGAATAAATTCTGAAATGTGATTAAAAGGTATGGAAACAATTTTAAAAGCTCTTGATTATGCTGCCAAATTACCCTCCAAACATATTCTTAAAAGCTGCATTAGTCTAAAATTTTAAAAACAGACTGAGCCTGGATGTAATACTGCATGTGAGTTGTTAGGAGAAAGATTAGAGCCTTAACTTTTATGGAAAGTTACCAAAGCAGTGCTGCTCTTTGTAGAAGGAATTTTCAAACCCGGAGTGCAGAATGTAGGTGCCAAGGGGGAATTTGTATACTCGACATCTAGAAGACACATACAATAGTCATAAAAATAACAATGTGAATATAAGCTGAAATAAGACCTCAACTTTTAAGTGATAAGCTTTGTCAATATAATTTTTGTGTTTTATTTATTTATTTTTTAGAGACAGGGTTGCCCTGTTGCCCAGGTAGGAGGACAGTGGTACAATCACAGCTCACTGCAACCTTGAACTCTCAGGCTCAAGCAATCCTCCTGCCTCACCCTTCTGAGTATGTAGGATTACAGGCATGTACTACTATGCCCAGCTAATTCAAAAACATTTTTTTGTAGAGAAGGCGTGTTGCTACGTTGCCCATGCTGATCTCAAACTCTTGACCTCAAGCAATCATCCCAACTCAGTCTCTCAAAGAACTGGGATTACAAGCATAAGCCACTGTGGCTGGCCTACTTTATTTTTAACAACTTAACAAAATTATAACTATAATGTGTGTATAACTAGACAGGAAGAAACAAAATTGTCATATTCACCTATGTAATTATCATTAGCACTAAGAGAAGTTCAGCAAAGTTACAAGAGCATTACACAATAATAAATAGCTCTATTATAATATATAATGGATAAAAGAGCAACAAACTCTGAAAAATATAATTTGCTGGCCTGAATAAGAGCAGGACCCTATCTCTACCAAAAAATAGAAAAAATAAGCTGGGCCTGGTGGTCTAGGCCTATAGTCACAGTTACTCAGAAGATTGAGGCAGGAGGATTGCTTGAGCCCGGAAGTTTGAGGTTGGCGTAAAAACTGTGATGACACCACTATACTGTATACAGGCAACAGGAATGAGACTGTCTCAAAAAGTAAAAAATAATGAAAAATAAAAATATAAATTAGAAAAATATTTTTCATAGTAGTAACAAAGAAGACAAGACACCTATAAATAAATCTATTAAAAATTGTGTAAGATGGCTGGGCACGGTGGCTCACGCCTATAATCCTAGCACTCTGGTGGCCAAGGCAGGTGGATTTCCTGAGTTCACAAGTTGGAGACTAGCCTGAGCCAGAACAAGACTTTGTCTCTAAAAATAGCTGGATGTTGTGGCGGGTGCATATAGTCAGTCCCAGGTACTTGGAAGGCTAAGGCAAGAGAATTGCTGAGGCCAAGAGTTTGAAGTTGCTGTGAGCTATAATGCCACAGCACTCCACTGAGGGTGACAAAGTGAGGCTATCTCTAAAAAAGCAAACAAACAAACAAAAAAACACAACAAGAACTGTGTAAGACGTTTATGGAAAAAAATCACCAAACTTCTTAAGAAAAAGGAGGAGGAAGAGGGGTATCTTGCCTGGATGTCAGAACTTACTCTAAAGCCACGGAAGTTAAGAACAGTGTGGCCTTTGCTTGCATAAAGTCCAGCCTGGGCAACACAGCCAGATCTATCTCTTAGAAAAGCAACAGCAACAGGGCGGTGCCTGTGGCTCAGTGAGTAGGGTGCCAGTCCCATATACCAAGGGTGGTGGGTTCAAACCCAGTCCTGGCCAAACTGCAACAAAAAAACAGCTGGGTGCCTGTAGTCCCAGCTACTTGGGAGGTTGAGGCAAGAGACTCGCCTAAGCCCAAAAGGTGGAGGTTGCTGTGAGCTATGACGCTACAGCACTCTACTGAGGGTGACAAAGTGAGACTCTGTCACCAAAAAAAGCAACACCAACAACAAAAAACAGTATAACATTAAGGAACAAGGGAACAAACTGACTACTGGAATGAAACAGAGACCTACATATATAGACATTTGCTGCTATCAAAGCAATCTTACAAATAGATCAAAGACAACAGGTACCTTAAAAACAATCAGATTGGTAAAATATTTCAAGTTGAAAAAAATCAAGTTCTGGAGCTGGACACAGTGGCTCATGCCTGTAATGCCAGCACTCTGGGAGGCTGAGACTGGTGGATCACCTGAGCTCACCAGTTTGAGACCAGCCTGAGCTAAAGAGAGACCTTCCCTCTAAAAATAGCTGGGCACTGTGGCCAGTGCCTATAAACCCAGTTACTGGGGAGGCTGAAACAAGAGAATCACTTGAGCCCAGGAGTCTGAGGGTCTGAGGTTGCTGTAAGCTTTGACGCCATGGCACTCTATCAGGGTTGACATTTGTCTCAAAAAAAGGGGGGGGGGGGGTTGGGGGCAGCACCTGTGGCTCAAAGGAGTAGGGCACTGACCCCATATATGGGGGGTGGCAGGTTTAAACCCGACCCTGGCCAAAAACTGTAAAAAAAAAAAAAAAAAAAAGAGGCTGGCACGGTAGCTCATGCCTGTAATTCCAGCACTTGGGAAACCAAGGTGGGTGAATAGCCTGAGCTCACGGATTCAAGACAAGCCTGAGCAAGAGCGAGACTCTGTTTCTAAAAAACAGCCTGGAGTTGTGGCAGGCGCCTGTAGTCCCAACTACTTGGGAGGTTGAGGCAAAAGAATTGCTTAAGCCCAAGAGTTTGATGCCACTGCTCTCTATTGAGGATGACCAAGTGAGACTCTGTCTCAAAAAAAAAAAAAAAAAAAATCAAATACTGAAAAAAGATGACAAAACAGGTATTTAAATGCTGCTGGTGAGAATATAAATCAGAGCAGTCACTTGTAGTTTGCGACCTAGCATTTTCTAGAATAAGTAAAGATAAGTGTGCCCTTTGACCTAGAAATTCTATTCCTAACATTCTACATATGTACACAAGAGGACGATTTCACTAGAGAACTACCTACTTGTAATATTAAAAACTACCTTTTAATAAGGAAGTGGATAAAACATGGCTTACTTACACAATACTACTTTTCAATTAAAAAAGATGAAGTAGGTTTACAAAGATAAATATAAAAAGTAAAACTGTTGAATGGCAAAAGAATATGAACTGGATGTTGCCACTCATATAAAATTTTAAAACAGAAATGTACTTTAGAGAACTAATAAGTCCTCTTTTGGAGAGGAAGGGAAGAAGACTAGTTAAAGGTGGGCCTTTAGATTTAGCTTTATATTCATTCTCTTTTATTAAAAAAAAGTCTGAAGTAAATATATCAATATACGAACATCTACTTAATCTGATACTTCCAAGTATACACCTACACACCTTTTAAGACAAGCACAGAGTAAGTGGTGGGGAACAAAAATGGAGCGTGATGCACAAAGTTGAAAGCCTAGACGAGCTGAGGGGAACAAGATGAAAACAAGCTGGGATGAATGTGGAGAGTCTTTGGGAAAACATTTACAAATAAGAATATTAAGTCCATAACTATAGTTCTGTGGGTTCTGAGCTCATCCTGCCTTCAGCATAGGTCTCCTGAACCAAGCAGTTTGCCTTTGAACTTTTCTGCACTTGGCAAGACCTTTAGGCCTTGGTTCAGCCCAGGGTGAAATAGCTCTAGAGACTACCTGATATCACAGGGCACGTGAGCTGTGACATATGACACCACGGCACTCTACCGAGGGCGACAAAGTGAGTCTCTGTCTCAAAAAAACAAAACAAAACAAAAAATCAGAAAATGTAGTTACAATAATAAAAATTCAATTCATTGATTAAAATAACAGATTATGGTCAGAGTAAGAAAGATCTAACTTAAGCACAAAGTGGCACATTTCATACAAAATATAAAAAAGAAGTTAAGAAAATGAGGAGACAGAATCATACATTCTAAAACAATTTCTTGGACAAAATTATGCTGAACCTGAATGGAACAGCATTTAGTATAATTCAGTGTTTATGAATTAAAAAGGTGAAGAAAAGTACAAGAATGTCTAAGGTGACAGAACCATTTTTGTATAAAGGTAGTTTGGAAATAATATAGCTTGAGAAGTAACTTGATTTTTATACTTACCACTTTTTTCTGACTGCTGGATAATGTGGATAGGAGTAGCAAAAAATTTATCACTGGTCATGGATTCTGTTTCTATGGTCCTTTCACTGTGTGATTCACAGCAAAATGATAAGGTTAAAAACAGTTAATATTAAACCTCTGGGAAAAATTTAGTCTTAAGAAGATTCATCTTGGCTGGGCACCATGGCTCAAGCCTGTAACCCCAGTACTCTGGGAGGCAAAAGTGGAATGCTTGGGGTCAGGAGTTTGAGACCAGCTTGAGCAAGACTAAGACCCCGTCTGTACTAAAAATAGAAAAAAAACCTAGCTGGGCAGTGTGGCCAGTGCCTGTAGTCCCAGAAACTCGGGAGACTGACAGGACAATTGCTCAAGCCCAAGAGTTTAAGGTTGCTGTGAGCTATGATGAAGCCATAGCACTCTACCCAGGGCAACAGAGTGAAACTGTCTCAAAAATAAAAAAGAAAAACAAATTAATCTTACTATATATCATAAAGTGTAGACTAACATTCAGTCCTGTTTTATGGATATTTAAAAAAAAAGTGTAATCAATCTACGAACTATTTTCTATTGATACTTTTTTTTTTTTTTTTTTGAGACAGCGTCTCACTATGTCCCCCTGGGTACAGTGCCCTGGCATCAAAGTTCACAGCAACCCCAAACTCTTAGGCTTAAGTGATTCTCTTGCTTCAGCCTCCCAAGTAGCTGGGACTACAAGTGCCACCACAATGCGGGGCTATTTTTATCTTGTAGTTGTCTTTGTTGTTTGGCAGGCCTGGGCTGGGTTCAAACCCTCCAGCTTGGGTGTATGTGACCAGCGCCCTAGCGCCCTAGCTCAGAGATACAGGTGCTGAGTCTCTGTTGATAGTCTTCAATTTAGAGAAGTGGATTAAAAACCTCTTTCTTAAAGAAAAGTCATTTAGTTCAACTCATTAGTTCAAAAGCAAATACTGAGGGTGCTGTAGCCCATGCCTGAAATCCCAGAACTTTTGGATGCCAAGGAGGGAGGACTGCTTGAGGCCAGGAGCTGGAGGTTACAGTGAGCTATGATCTTGCCACTGTCCTCTAGCCTGGGCAGAATTGTATGATTCATTGCTTCAAAATCCTCACATGGCTTGGTGCCTTTAGCTCAAGTGGCTAAGGTGCCAGCCACATACAGAGCTGGCTGGGTTGGAATCCAGCCTGGGCCTGCCAAACAACGACAGCTACAACCAAAAAAATAAAAATGGCCAGGTGTTGTGGCGGGTGCCTGTAGTCCTAGCTGGGAGGTTAAGGCAAGAAAATTGCTTGAGCCCAGGAATTGGAGGTTGCTGTGAGCTGTGATGCCACGGCACTTTGCCCAGGGCGACAGATTGAGGCTCTAACAAAAAAAAAAAAAAAAAAAAAAAAATCCTGACATGGAATTTTACTTGTCATTTTGGGTGGTGCCTGTGGCTCAGTAAGTAGGGCACCTGCCCCATATACCGAGGGTGGCGGGTTTGAACCCGGCCCCAGCCAAACTGCAACATAAAATAGCCGGGCGTTATGGCCGGCACCTGTAGTCCCAGGTAGTCTGGAGGCTGAGGCAAGAGAATTGCCTAAGCCCAGAAATTGGAGGTTGCTGTGAGCTGTGATGCCATAGACTCTACCAAGGGTGATAAAGTGAGACTCATTATGAACCATGATGTCCTTAACATCTGGTATAAACATTTTTACAAACTGTGCGTATGACCCACATACAAATGAATGTATACACAAAGTGTAAATTTAAAAAAAACCTACATAACCACTTTCTAGCTTAAGAAAGAGAATACTAGTAGAATCTAAAGGAAAGTCATTAAGTTCAACTCATTAGTTCAAAAGTAAATTCTATGGGGTTGTAGCCCATGCCTGAAATCACAGAACTTTTGGAGGCCAAGGAGAGAGGACTGCTTGAGGCTAGGAGATCGAGGTTACTGGAAAACTAGTATCTAGTGTAGTTCTCTACGGAATCTTTCCAGCTAGATACTCCTCTCTGCCCGAAAGAGGCTAATCTCTTCCTAGATTTGCTTGGTGCTTTTAACTACTTATCTATGTATTCCTTAGCATAATTTCTATTTTTAAACTTTCAAAGTATATGTGAAATCAGAGTGTTATATGTAACACTGATTTTCTTTGAATTCATTCCTTTAAGTAAAATTCCATAAAGGCTTTTATATACACTACCAATTTTCCTTTAAATTTAGCAATACTCACCAGTATTACAAGTATTTTACTTACATCTTTATCAACATCGCAACTTATCTTTTTAAATATTATCTCCCTTAACAAGACGAATTAAAACCTGGAAATAGGGCGGCGCCCTATGGCTCAAGGAGTAGGGCGCTGGCCCCATATGCCAGAGGTGGCGGGTTCAAACCTGGCCCTGGCCAAAACATACCAACAAACAAACAAAAACTTGGAAATAAAAGAAATGTATCTGGATAGGTGAAACATGTTATGCCATTTTTCAATTTAAATTTCTTTGATTATATGCAAAGTTTAACACGTTTATATGTCAATTGTTTGCTTGTGTTCTTTTGTTAATTCATGTTTTTCCTCATTTTCTAAATTGGCTGTTTTGCTTTCTCTGATTGATGTAACATGGGTTTTTTTTTTGCCCGAGACCGCGGGCCTGCTGCAGCCCACATCACTGTTCCTGCAGGCTTGGAGGTGCTCAGCCGCACTCGTAACATGAGTTTTAAAAATATGTATATATGTGACATGTATGCACATATAATATATATATTTTTTGAGACAGTGTCTCAAATGACTGGGTAGAGTGCCATGGCATCACAGCTCCTAGTGACCTCCAACTCTGGGGCTCAAGTGATTCTCTTGCCTCAGTTTTTCTATATTTAGTAGAGATGAGGCCTCACTCTTGCTCAGGCTGGTCTCGAACTTGTGAGCTCAAGCAATCCACCTGCCTTGGACTCCTAGAGTTACAGGTATGAGCCACTGTGCCTGACCTTCACATGTATTTTTTTCATCATGTTACAAAAACTTTTCCTGCTTGGTGATGTTCAAGTATTTAAAATTTTGTATGTAATCAGGCGAATTTGTATACATAATTAAATCCATCCATACTCTTCATTATATCTGGCTTCTATTTCGTGTCATAATTTCACTGTTTTGAGCTGAGAGCAGTGACTCATGCCTGTAATCCTAGCACGCTGGGAGGCCCGGGGGGAGGATTCCTTGAGCTCTAGAGTTTGAGACCAGCCTAAGCAAGAGTGAGACCGGTCTTGAACGGCACCTGTAGTTCAGTGAGTAGTGTACAGGCCCTATATACCAAGGGTGGTGGGTTCAAACCCGGCCCTGGCCAAACTGCAACAAAAAAATAGCCAGGCGTTGTTGTGGGCGCCTGTAGTCCCAGCTACTTGGGAGGCAAGAGAATTGCCTAAGCCCAAGAGGTGGAGGTTGCTGTGAGCTGTGATGCCACAGCACTCTACTGTGGGCAATAAAGTGAGATTCTGTCTCTAAAAAAAAAAAAAAAAAAAGAGACCAATCTCTACTAAAAATAGAAAAGCTGGGCTTGGCGCCTGTGGCTCAAGCGGCTAAGGCGCCAGCCACATACACCTGAGCTGGCAGGTTCGAATCCAGCCTGGGCCCGCCAAACAATGACGGCTGCAACCAAAAAATAGCCAGGCATTGTGGCAGGTGCCTGTGATCCCAGCCACTTGGGAGGCAGAGGCAGGAGAATCGCTTAAGCCCAGGAGTGAGAGGTTGCTGTGAGCTGTGATGCCCACAGAGCTCTACCCAGGGTGACAGCTTGAGGCTCTGCCTCAAAAATAAATAAAATAAAAATAGAAGAAGTAGCTGGGTGCATGGTAGGTGTCTATAGTTCCAGCTACTTGGGAGGCTTATGCAAGAGGATCACTGGAACCCAGGAGTTTGAGGTTGCTGTGACCTAGGCTGATGCCATGGCACTCTAATCTGGGCAATAGAGTGTGACTCTGTTTCAAACAAATAAACCACCATCCTAACCAAAAATCCCTTAAATATACATTAGAGTCTGTTTCTAGGCTATTCTGTACCAGCTTTATACTGACAGACTGAAGCTTTAGGTTATTTATTTTTAATTAATTTTTTTTTTTTTTTTTTTTTTTGAGACAGAGTCTCCCTTTGTCGCCCTTGGTAGAATGCTGTGGCATCACAGTTCATGGCAACCTCCAACTCTTGGGCTTAAGCAATTCTCTTGCCTCAGCCTCCCGAGTAGCTGGAACTACAGGTGTCTGCCACAATGCCCGGCTATTTTTTTGTGACAATTGTCATTGTTTGACAGGCCCAGGCTAGATTTGAACCCACCAGCTCTGGTGAATGTGGCTGGCGCCCTTAGCCACTGAGCTACAGGCGCTGAGCCTATTTATTTAACTCTTAAAAACCAGCAGGAACAAAAAATAGTAACTTAAATAAAAGGCAGGTGAGAGCCTGCTTCCTCCTGTGGCCAGCTTCCTCCCCAACTCCCACACCACTACAATAATGGCTCAGGGCGCTGAAGCTGGAGCAAAGCTGTTTCTCTGAGAGGGAATCCTCTGTGGCTGCCATTCCCAGCTCTGTCTGTGACCACTGGACTCTGGAGTGAGGAAGGGCATGATCTAGGGTCTTCCTATATCATTCTCCAAGGGTTTCAGTCCAGTTCAAGGACCACGGTGGACAGAGGGATAATTATCTATTTTGATAAGAAATTATAGCTTCCAGCGGTGATGGGACATCTTCTGAGTTTCTGGCCCAGAATTTTTTGTTGTTGTTGTTTTTTTTTTTGCAGTTTTTGGCCGGGGCTGGGTTAGAACCGCCACCTCTGGCATATGGGGCCGGCACCCTACTCCTTTGAGCCACAGACTCCACCCTGGCTCAGAAATTTTTACTTGTCCCTTGGTCCCCCCTGCTCCTTCATTCTTTTTCTGTGGATGGAGGCTCCCATCTGGAAGAAACACCTTGTCTTTAGTCTCTAGCACTAGGCCCCATACTCAGAGAAAGAGAAGATGTGGTCTACAGGATAGGATGGCAGCCACTCCCCAAAGCCATCCCCACCTACCATGCCCCTCCTCAGCCTTTCTAGGCAGGTCCCAGCTGAAAGCCTAACCTGTGGGCAGGGTGGCAGGGGTGGAATGGGGGAGTTGGGTGGTGGAGTCCCCAGCCAAATTGTCTAAAATCCATGGAGGAAGGTAAGATAAGCAGAAGGGGCTAGGCTGCTCCTGACACCCAAGGGCAGGTTGGAGAAAGGCAGCCCAGAGGATGTGGGAGCCAGCCACATCTGTACATGAACACACACACACTCACTCATTCGCAGCCACAACGTCTTTTGTAATAAACTTAACAAAACTAATCAGCTTTCTGACAACCCTTGACCTGGTACTCACTATAGAGCAATATGGCCACTTTTGTCTTCCATTTAAAAAAGGCTGTGTAGGAGAAGGAAGTGGGACGTAGAAAAGAGGTCTATGAAATTGTGCAAAATACTAAGCATGAATAAACCTGTTTCAAGTATTGCCAGCATGGGTATAACCTGCTTAACCCGAGGCCTATCTTGCAAGGGAGATAGGAGACACAGGCCTGTCTTGGGAGAGGGAGAACAAGGCCCTCATTTACAGCTGTGCTACCTAGGAACTGTATAGGAGCTAGGGTTTGAGCAGGCTGATTTAACTTCCTCTGACATAGGCTTCCCCACCCGCTGCCAACCCTGCCCTCTCTAATGGAACCCCAGTTCTATCTTCTTGGCCAACTTCATATAAAAACAAACAACCCTCACCAAAAACCCCACAGAAGAAAGAATAGTGATCGTTACAAAGAAAATGAAGGAGCCCACAAGTCAAAGCAGCCATGGGGGGCCAGCATCCTCTCCCACAGCCCAGGAAGATCTGTAATTGTATGACACCTATAAATTAATTTGTATGGCTAAACATCTTAGTAATATTCAGTCATTCTATTTTGGAATATGTTCTTTCTTTTTTTTTGCAGTTTTTTTTGGGTCAGGGCTGGGTTTGAACCTGCCACCTCTGGTATGTGGGGCCAGCGCCCTACTCCTTTGAGCCACAGGCGCTGCCCATTACGTCTTTTTTTTTTTTTTTTTTAAGAGACAGAGTCTCACTTTATTGCCCTCAGTAGTAGCGTCACACAGCTCATAGCAAACTCCAACTCCTGGGCTTAGGCGATTCTACTGCCTCATCCTCCTGAGCAGCTGGGACCACAGGCACCTACCACAATGCCTGGCTATTTTTTGTTACGGTTTGTCTGGGGCAGGGTTCAAACTCGCCACCCTCGGCATATGGGGCCGTCACCCCACCCACTGAGCCACAGGCGCCACCCCTGAAATATGTCCTCCTTCATCTTAATTTCTCCTGCATATAGCTCAGAAATGTTCCACGGGTTTTATCACACAGGACTTTAACCTATGCCTGCTGTGGGTAATTTACATTTTTGTTGCTAATTTGAATGGATTTTTTTCACTATAATTACCAACTAGTTATTAATATAGGAAATATTTTTTACATATTTACACAGCTATATATAAACTATATCTCATATCAGCCTCTTTTCTAAATTCCATTATTTCTAGAAGTTTTTGATGTGATTTTCTTGAGTTGCCTAGGTAGAAAAGTTGGCCTAAAAATACAACACAGAAATATTTATTTCTATCTCCTACCTCAATACACTGGTCAGAGATAAAATAGAGATAAGGTAGAGGGAGGGCTTATTTATTTATTTATTTATTGTTTCACTTTTTTTCCCTGGCTGGAGTACAATGGTGTCGTAACAGTTCACTGCAACTTCAAACTCTTGGGCTCAGACAATCCTGCCTCAGCCCTCCTGAGTAGCTGGTACTACAGGCATGCACCACCACTCCTGGCTATTTATTTATTTATTTATTTATTTATTTACTATTTTTAGTAGAGAGGGGGTCTGGCTCTGGCTCAGGCTGGTCTCAAACTCCTGACCTCAAGCCATCCTCCTGCCTTGGCCTCCCAGAGTACTAGGATTATAGGTATGAGTACCCAGCCAAGGATTTATCTTTAGATAGTGCTTGGCTACTTTGATAAGTGGTATTTTTGTTGTTGTTGTGGATTTTTTTCCTTCCGATTTGAAGGGATGAAATGAGTGGAATTTTCATTCTCTTATGGTCTTAATTACTATTTCCATCCTAGTCATTCTCAAGTTTCTTCAGTCCAGCACTGAATTCATCACTGAGCTTCAAACTCATATTAAAGTTCTTAAGCTTAAGATAATAAAAATATCTATGTGCACCTCAAAATCAACATGTGAAAACATCACTTTTCCACCCAAGCTGTAGGTATTCTCACCTTGTTTTCTCTAGCCTCATCTCAAGTAACAAAACGGAAATCTGGGGTGTTTATTTTAGATCTTCTTTTCTTCTAAGTCTCTGTACCAGATCAATCACAATGAGGTAATTTTACCTCTTTAATTTTATCCACTCTTTTCTATCCCTAAAATACCATCTTTACTCAGGTCCTTATTACTCCTATAGCCTCTCACCTGAGGAAACCAATAGCTTACACTCTAATGACAGAAATGATGATTCGGGGAGGTTGAAAATATAAAGTATCTGAAAACTTTTTAGAAGGAAGATATTGTATCTTATAATGTAAACATTATATTTCTTCTAGGAAAAAAAAATTAAAAAAATGAAAAAGGGACGGCACCTGTGGCTCAGTGAGCAGGGCGCCAGCCCCATATGCTGAGGGTGGTGGGCGCCTGTAGTCCCAGCTACTTGGGAGGCTGAAGCAAGAGAATCGCCTGAGCCCAAGAGTTAAAGGTTGCTGTGAGATGTTGATGCCACGGCACTCTACCAAAGGCGACAAAGTGAGACTCTGTCTCTAAAAAAAAAAAAAAAAAAAAAAAGAAAAGAAAGAAAAAGATTTAGAAAGCTAGGCTTGGTGCCCATAGCACAGTGGTTAAGTGTCAGTCAGCCACATACACTGAGGCTGGAGGGTTTGAACCCAGCCTGGGCAAGCTAAACAATGACAACTGCAACAACAACAAAATAGCTGGGCGTAGTGGTGGGTGCCTGTAGTCCCAGCTATTCGGGAGGCTGTGGCAAGAGAATAAGCTTAAGCCCAAGAATTTGAGGTTGCTGTGAGCTGTGATGACATGGAACTCCACTGAGGGCAATGTAGTGAGACTGTCTCAAAAACAAACAAATAAAAAATTTAGAAAGCTAGATAAAATGAGCTTTTAGAAAGCTGTTTTCCAACACGTCTTCTTAGAAAAAAAAAAGCTGCTTACCTTTTCTTATTCTTCATTTGTTTAAGTCCCATTGTATAATCTTCATTTAAACATATGGTATACTC
>CAUYPK010053667.1:0-77924 GCA_963574355.1 Loris lydekkerianus | reverse complement strand
GCACCCACCGGCCTCCCCCACCCAAGTACGTGGCCCTGCAGCGGCCGCCCCCCCCCCCCCCCCAACAGACAGCTAAGTTTTCTATTTTTAGTAAAGATGGGATCTTGCTCTTGCTCAGGCTGATCTTAAACACCTGAGCTCAAGCAGTCCTCTTGCCTCAGCTTCCAAGAGTAGTAGGATTACAGGCATGAGCCACTGCACCTGGCCAGTTGTCTTCCTTTATAGTGACCTCTGTGTTGTTTCTACTGTCCTACTAGACAATACCTGGTAGTGTCCTACCACTGTGATCTTCCACTTGGACTATATCTTTTCTCCTTCAGTAAATAAGCCTTTACCTGTAATGTCTGCAACTAACTCTCACATGGTTAAGAAGGGGGAAAAAAGTATACATTCATAAAGAAGATGAATGCAAATGTGACAAAATGATAAAAGTTGGTGAATGTGAATGGTGAAAGACTTTCTTATTTCTACTTTCTCTATATATTTTTTCTGTTTCACTTAATTTTTTTAAATAGGCAAAAAATTAGCATGGTTCAAACCCCAAAATTTTTGAAGTTATTCAATGAAAAGTTTCCATTCTACTCAGTTCCTCCAGTGATCTAATCTTTTCTTCCTACTCTGAAATAAGTTGTCCCTGTTATTAATTTCCTTTTGTCCTTCCAGAGATTGTTTTATGCATAGACATTTTTCATATTGAAGTTGAAACAAATATATTTTTTTCCCCTTATCACTAAGATGGTAGAATTTTGCCTTTTTTTTTTTTGAGACAGAGTCTCAAGCTGTTGCCTTGGGTAGGGTGCTATGGCCTCACATCTCATAGCAACCTCCAATTCTTGGACTTAAGTGATTCTCTTGCCTCAGCCTCCCAAATACATGGGACTACAGGCACTGGCCACAACACCTGGCTATTTTTTTGTTGCAGTTGTCATTGTTTTAGCCAGCCCAGGCCAGGTTTGAGCCTGCCAGCCTCTGTGTATGTGCTGGCACCCTACCCACTGAGCTACGAGCGCTGCCTTTTTTTTTTTTTTTTTTTTTGAGATAGAGTCTCACTATGTCGCCCTCAGTAGAGTGCTATGGTATCTCAGCTCACAGCAACCTCAGACTCTTGGGCTTAAGCAATTCTCTTGCCTCAGCCTTCCAGGTAGCTGAGACTACAGGCGCCCACCACCACCTGGCTATTTTTCTGTTGTAGCTGTCATTGTTGTTTAGCAGGCTTGGGCCGGGTTCAAACCTGCCAGCCCTGGTGTTTGTGGCTGCACTAAGCTATAGGCACTGAACCAAATTTTGCATTTTTTATTTCTTAACAGCTGCTTAATATTAAAATGGAATCCCATTTTAATATTAACTTAGTTTCCTGCTGATGATACTTGTCTTCAATATTTTACTATAACAAATGTGGCAAAAATAAATAGCATGTGTGAGTATGTCTGTAGCTTATGTGGAACGACTAGGTCAAAGGTTTGATAGATATTATGAAATTGCCTTCTACACAGGCTTGGATTAATTCACACTCCACCAGAAATGTGTGATACTCATTTCGTGAACATAGTGTTATATCAAACTGATGAGGCAATCTGATGGGTAAAAAGTTATATCTCAATATTGTTTAAATTTGCTTTTCCCCGCTTGGCACCTGTAGCTCAGTGGTTAGGGTGCCAGCCACATGCATCGGGGCTGGTGCGTTTGAACCCAACCTGGGCCTGCTAAACAACAATGACAACAATTAAAAAAATATATATATAGCCAGGCATTGTGGCAGGCGCCTGTAGTTCCAGCTACTTGGGAGGCTGAGGCAAAAGAATAGCTTAAGCCAAAGAATTTGAGATTGCTGTGAGCTGTGATGCCACAGCACTCTATTGAGGGCAACAAATGAGACTGTCTCAAAAAATAAAAAAATAAATAAATTTGCTTTTCCCTTGTTATGAGGTGGAGCATTCTTTCCTATGCTTAAGAGCATTTTCTTTCCTTAAAACTATCAGTTTTCCTTTGCCCAGTTTTATGTTGAGTTATTGATCTTTTCCTTAACAATTTTTTAAGTACTTGATATCTTAGGTCCATCTTTTTTTTTTTTGCAGTTTTTGACCGGGGGCTGGTTTTGAACCCACCACCTCCAGCATATGGGGCTAGTGCCCTACCTCTTTGAGCCATAGGCACTGCCCTCTTAGGTCCATCTTATACTCTAATGCCATCTTATAGTCATGAGGAAACTCTTAAGTTATTATGTTTGTTTCATTTAAATACTTTTAGATTGCTTTAGATTGCTTAATTGCAAACGTTAGAAACTAGTTGACATTTGTGATCCCTTTGTAGTTTCAGATGTTGAGCCTGGAAATGAGTACAGAAATTTCAATGTAAAGCTGGAAGTTTCTGAAGAATTGGAACCATATGGAAATACATCTAACAGATGTGAAAATGACATACCCCAGTCTGCTAGGTGTAGAGAAACTCATGAACCTGAGGAAAGAATAGAAGAGTCTTCTGGATACTCCAGGGAAGATAAACCACCTACATGTGCTGAAAATGGAGCAAATCTGACTGATAACACAGATCATGCTGAACACCAGAGAATCTTTCCAGGAGAAAAATCTTACAAATGTGATGACTGTGGCAAAGTGTTTAGTCAACACTCACGCCTCACAGAACATCAGAGGATCCATACTGGAGACAGGCCTTACAAATGTGAAGAATGTGGAAAAGCTTTCCGTGGAAGAACTGTGCTCATTCGACACAAAATAATACACACTGGGGAGAAACCATATAAATGTAATGAGTGTGGCAAAGCTTTTGGTCGCTGGTCAGCTCTTAATCAACATCAGAGACTTCATACTGGAGAAAAACACTACCACTGTAATGAATGTGGCAAAGCCTTTAGTCAGAAAGCAGGCCTTTTTCACCATCTCAAGATCCACACGAGAGACAAACCTTATCAGTGTACACAGTGTAATAAAAGTTTTAGTCGGCGTTCTATACTTACTCAACATCAAGGAGTTCATACTGGCACCAAGCCCTATGAGTGCAGTGAGTGTGGAAAAGCCTTTGTTTATAACTCATCCCTTGTTTCCCATCAGGAAATCCACCACAAAGAAAAGTGCTATCAGTGTAAGGAATGTGGAAAATCCTTCAGTCAAAGTGGCCTTATTCAGCATCAGAGAATTCATACTGGAGAAAAACCCTACAAATGTGATGTGTGTGAAAAAGCCTTTATTCAAAGGACAAGTCTTACAGAACATCAGCGAATTCACACTGGGGAGAGGCCCTATAAATGTGATAAGTGTGGGAAGGCTTTTACTCAAAGATCAGTTCTCACAGAACATCAGAGAATCCACACTGGAGAGAGGCCCTACAAGTGTGATGAGTGTGGAAATGCTTTCCGAGGAATCACCAGCCTCATTCAGCATCAGAGAATCCACACTGGGGAGAAACCTTACCAATGTGATGAGTGTGGAAAAGCCTTCAGACAGAGGTCAGATCTTAGTAAACACCAGAGAATCCATAATAGAAGTGGTCCCTATATATGTAAAGAATGTGGGGAATCGTTCAGGCAGAATTCAGCTCTTATTCAACATCAGTTTATCCACAAAGGAGAAAAATCAGTTTCTGTGTGATGACTACAGGGAAGCTATATCACAGACTGCAGGCTGGTGAGAAATACTAGCTTTATAGTGATTTGGGGCAAAACTTCCATCACTATTGCTGTAAGGAAACCTCACATAGTAAAAACCCACTGTGTGCTGCCCATTGTATTAGGCGTTGTAGAGAACAAGTAGATAACACCAGCTTTTTGTCTTAAATAAGTTTACAGCTCATATTAAGTAACAATGCATAAGAGTAGGATTGATTAGCAACATGATACAGTTAAAATGGCTCTTGGTAGAAAATAAGGCTATCAATTCTAAAAACAGCTTGCTTTTTGTCTAGTCTGGACAAGAAACACTTTTATTGAAAAGTGATGAGATTTGAAAGGCAAAAGGGAGAAAACATTTAGGTAAAGCAAATGTAAGCAGAGGTAAGAGTGCCTGTGGCTTGGAAGCATCAGTGACAATACCTAAAGTAAAGGGTTTATTCATATTGGGTAATTGATGGCATGAAGTTGGAAGCAGCTTGGGGATAGACTGGGAGGACTAGAATGTCAATAATTTCATCTAATTATAGCATTTTGACACTTGCCAAGCACTTTTTCTAGAATACTACTATAAATCAAAATTATCTTCCATTTTAAAGATGAGGATACTCTTGCTTATGGAGTTGGTGATAGATCTATAATATCACACAAAAGGAAAGACCAGCAACTTAAGTGCTAGGTCCCTTAAGTTTCTCTTAAGTCCTTTCCAACCTCATTGTATTAGTGATTCCCCAACTTTGATGAATATCAAAATCACCTTTAACATGCTTGAGTCCCACTCACAGACATTCTGCTTCATTAGGCCGAGGATGGGAGGTGAGAATCTTCAGTATTATAGCATAACGTTGCCTGGTTTACTCTAGTATTTGAGAAACACTGAGTTGCATCATAGCTAACTTCCTGGTTACCTATGAAGTGGAGAAGCCTGAACCCTGTCCTATAAACAAAGGGCCACTGCAGATTTTTAGCACAAAGAAATCCCTACGGGGGACATCTACTACCAGGTCTTCAGGGTAAACAAGGCATTGAACCACAATCATTCCTAAAATGTAGAGTTTTAAGGGGGCCTTTCTATCCCTTTAAATTTAAGTATTAAAAAAAAAAAAAAAAAAAAAAAAAAAAAAAAAAAGACACATACATTCTAAGGCAGTGGTTCCCAACCTTCCTAATACCTCCTAATGGTGCGACCCTTTAATACAGTTCCTCATGTTGTGGTGACCCCCAACCATTAAATTATTTTTGTTGCTACTTCATAACTGTAATTTTGCTACTGTTATGAATTGTAATGTAAATATCCCATATGCAGGGTGTATTTTCATTGTTACCAAGGAGTCGCAACCTATAGGTTGAGAACCAACTGCTGTTCTCAGGCTTCTCAGTGTCTTCTGAGTGCAAGGCCTTGTGTGTTTGTTTATTTAGGTGCTTGTCTCTGTTTTAACTTCCCTTTGTCTCCCAGTTCCTATTATGATTGTATTCTAAATTTTCTAATAATTGCTCTTGAGAACAAATATACAGTTGTTTTTAATTTAAGTACTTCTTAGGTACATTAAAAGTCCAAAGATTATAGATTCTATCCCTTGGGCTTCTAAAAAAAATAATAAATCAACCAACATCTGGTTGACTTGTATTGCTGAGTTAAAAATTCTACTTTGATGAGAGCTTATGATAATTATTTTAGTGGACAATACACAAGCCACATAGAAGTACATATAGCGCCTGATGTGTTTGTCTTTTTATACAGGAATCAGTCTCTACTAAGATGTCCTATTACTTTCCTTTTTTACCTTGCCACAACAAACTCCACACCACAATTTCTGGGACTATCTTCTCACTCCACCCCAGCACAACTCCAGTCCCTCTTGTTCCCTCCCTTCAAGCAATCAGTGAGTTTTGAAGTGGTGAGACAGTGAAGAAAGAGGAAGAAGAGAAAGAAAAGAAATATTATCTCCGTTCTTTAGAAATGTAATTAGGAGTATGACCCAGCTCTGTGTCTTTGTCCCATCTTCTTCTCCCTCCTATAATATATTCTCCCCCTAATTTTCCTGGTGTCTCTGTTGCTTGCCCCTGTATTCATAACTTCTATTCTCTATACAGAATATTATCACAGGGTTGGAACTGGGAGAGTCCCTAGTGCTATAGAAATACATGTATTTCTCGCTTTCTAAGTTGTAAATGTGAACATTTTCCCACAGGAATGAAAATGGCAAAGTATTATAATTTAGGCATATTATATTTCAGCTTGTCTTTTGGGATTGGAACTTAAATGACTTTCTATATGGAAAAACATTCTCAAGTTTACAACAGAGAAAAGCAAGTGAACAGTTGAAAAACTACTCATTTGTAAATTTAAGGCTTTTTCATAACACCAACATTGTAGTTGCACAAATAAGGCACTGGGGCTATTGGGATTAGAAATCTGATTTTTTACCTTCAAGAAACAATAGGAATCCCAAATCTATACCAGAAAGCTCTGCAGCTTTAAGAGGTCTATTACCTAGCTAACCTTATTTGGTTCCCATTTCTCATTCTAGTGCAAACTTTTGTTGTTGGAGGAGACTTTACTGAGTAATAAGAACCTTTATGGGAATACCCTCCTTACCAGACCAGTGATCAATTATTCCTTATCTAGTCTGATTTTATAGACTTGTTATCCAAATTGTTATTCAAACTTGTTATCTGAAATTGCATGGTAATTTCAGATCTTCTCTTTTTAATCTGACTGCTCACTGAAATGCAATCTATTTTTTAAAACTTGCTTTCTACTCCTTGATGCCTTTACTTGGGGTCTTCCTGTTTATTTTCTACTTAACATATTCTTTCATTGCACGTATTCCTCAATTTGCCTTTCTGCATATTAACTCTCTTATGTAACAAATCGTACAAAGGGACAAAGGGACCGTGAACAAAGACCAAAAACCATGGAATATGCCTAGTACATAAAAGGACACAGCTCATACTTGTTTAAAAATAAATGTGGGTGTTTTATTCTTGTTGTTTCTTGTGCTTAAATACAGTTGTAATACCAAAAAAAGGTGGAGTGGCATAGAATCTCCAGGTACACATCGGAAGGAATCAAACTAGTTATCTAGAATAAAGAGAAAGTATAGTAGACTAAGGTTACTAGTTGGAGACAAATAGGCAATGCAGATAAATCGAGGCTTTGAAGGGCAAATAGAGGACATGAGAGATGTTAGATATGGAATAGGAGTGCTACATTGAGGAGCAGTGAGCAGAGAATGCTTTGTAATGAGGTCAAGAGCACATGTTTATAGGTAAAATATGTGTAACAACTAGGAAATCAGGAATCTTTGAAGCATCTTATCTATGTGAATTTTTAAATAATTAACAATAACAGGCGGCAAAATGGAAAGGATAATTGTGAAAGTGAAGCAGGTCCAAGGTAAAAGTAATGACAGTCAATAGCAGCAATACAACAGCCAAGCAGAAGTACCTGGGATAAATTCAAATGAATTAGTCATAAAACAGCAGCTTACAAATTAAGGATAAGAGTAAGATGGCCTGGCTTCTCTTTTCTAATTGATTCAAGGTAAACAAAACACTGAGTGTTTAAGGCAAAAAGCACAGAGGTTGGGGGATAGCCAAGTTTCTAAAGCAGTGAAAAGTGAAGTGAGCTGTAGATGAAAAAGCAACCCGACAAATGGATTCTAGAGGGTACAGTGGGAAGGGACTGTAAAGGGAAGAAAGATGGATCTCTCCCCCCAAAAGTATATTGTATGAGGAGATTGGGGAATTTAAGGTCTGAGATAAAGCTCATGAGGAAGGAGAATGGGATTGAGCAGAGCTTTTAATTGAGAAATTTCAACTGGATGAGTTTGGCGGTAGAGAGCACTAAGATACAAGAACTTAAGCTCTCCACTCCTGTACGCTATACAGTAGCAGCCTTTTTTCTTTATATACTAAATATACAAAAAGCAGATTATTAACTATAAAGCTGTTAGAGTCAAACCCATTACTATTATTGGCCATCTTTCAGAATTGAGAAAAATATTTATTAATAAATACTGGACATTTATTAATTTCTTACTAAGGGCCAGGCATTACTAAATGTTTTACTTATATCGTTTTGTTTTCAACTGGCGAAACTGAAATTAATGAATTAAATCTACTCAAGATCCCAAATATAGGATATGCTGGAGCCAGGATTTAAACCCAAGTAGTCCAATTCCAGAGCTCATGCTTTTAACTTCTGTGATACACTTCCTCCATTTAGTGTCATGAATGATTATCTGTAGAAGTTTTTCAATTCCTGTCACTATTCTGGAAAACACTTTAGAAACCTCAGAATCCTGGGGTCCAGACACCTCAAGTAATAACATTACAACTCTTTCTGCATACTAAATCTTGGATGAGGTTTGACCACCATAAACATAGCCCTGATTTTTGTTGCCTGCACAGTGAGGGTGTCACAGGAGACATTCCATTTAAAAATGGGTTCTTTATCTGAAAGGATCACCCTCCTAGCTTGGAACCATAATTTATTCACTCTGCGTTTTTCTCATAGAATAAGAGATATTTATCTTTAAGGTATATCATAAAGATTTAAAGAGATGTCTTCACTATCTTCGATGAGAGAAAGTGATTTTATATTTGGAGCAAGTACTACTTCTTGAATTAAAAAATAACTATATATTAATGTAAAATATTTTATGGTTCTCAGTTGATTAGCTCCTTAGGTCATTATTTTAAGGCTTTCATTGAGAACCAGCAGTTTTTCCCTTGATTTTGTGAAAGCAGTTTATTCTCACACACATTAAAAAAAATCACATTTCAGCATCTGAAACACATCAAGAAAGACTCCTAACTGGAGGCCATTTTAACCTCTGATTTATGGTTAGATCTTCATTATTCCTGTTCAAGCATGATCTACATATTTTACTTTTTAAATCTAATGCCTTAGTTCTGCCTTCTTCAATGAGGAATTTGGGAGTAGGTATCTTTCCCTTTCATCCCTGGTAATGAATGAGGCAGTTTAGAGACTACAGCTTCCTGTAGCCAAATTCTCTACTTATTCTTGAAGCGAAGTTTAGGAACATGGCTTTTAGAGACAGATCGCCAAGGTTCAAATATCAGCTTACTAGCTGAGTGACTTTGGGCAAACGATTTAACCTCTCTGTGATTCAGTTTCTAGTATGTAAAATGGTGATAATAGTATCAATTTAATTGGGCAACTGTGTGGATTAACTGAGTTATATACATATAAAATGCCTAGAATAGTGCTTAGAAGGTGTTGAGTGCTTTAGAACGGTTTACTATTATTTCAGTTGTTATTCTCAAATGCCTTGGTTCTACATAACCCTAGCCCAGGTCCTTTAACTCATTCTGCAAGATTCCTAGGACTACTGCACAGTCTTCCTAGCCCTGAGTAAAAGCTCCCACTGAGGTCTGCTGTTACTTTCTTGTCTCAGGAACAATGGCCAGTAGGGGACACACATTGCCCAAGCTGGAAAGGGAAGACTTCTCTGTGTTTTATCTCTGCTCCTGTTGGTTATCCAAAGATAACTAGCAGCCCACAGTTTCCGATGTTTGTCTTGGGAGCTGCCCTTCTGAAGGTACATGGGCCAGGGTGTTACCTGACTGCGCTGCTCAACCTGGGCTGAGTACCACCAGGCAACTACAGAAGGAGAAATCCTCCATAATCCTAGAGAAGCTGATTGCTGAGGCGAGCTCACCCCGAGACCAGAGCTGTGAGCTTTTCCAGCCCTGTGTAACATGACTGTGGTTGCAGTGATGGTCTTGGGGCTGTCGGCTCCTGGTTCAAAATTCTGCGTCCCATTCGATGGTGACTCTGATGAGGTTGGACTTACTAGTAGAGAGCTACTGGGGAAAGTTTAAGGTGGCTTCTAAGTTTTTGAGGTATCAGGATAACTGGGGCTGTTATCTCTTTTTCTTTCTATAAGTCTTGTGTTCCTGGTTTGATGAAAGGGAAAGTCGAGTTTGTTGGGGAAAATCATGTGATTTGTGACTCTCCCAAAAGTAGATAGGTTAATGCTTGAGTACAAGGAAAAAGAAAACCACTTACTGGTTGTGTGGCTTTGAGCAAATTACTTAATCTGTTTGTGCCTCAGTGTCATTCAGCTGTCAGTAGAAATAATATCTACTTAAGTTACTACATTTTAAATACATATTAGCTGCTATTTCTGAAGCTCTTTTCCCTCCCATTTGTATGAAATGCACTGAAGGGGGGAGAACATTCTCTCAAGCTTTATTAACATAAACATTTAGAAGTAAAAAAACTAGTAGATGGGATTGGCTAATAATTTGGAAAGTTTAACTCCTACTTTCCTGATTTATGTAGCTTCCTGATACAGAGTTCCATTGTCTTTCAGTTCTTTGTCCATGTAAGTGAGTTCTTGGGTTAAAGAGCTAAACAAAATTTAGTTTCTGTTAACGTTGTTATTTTATGCCTCAGGAAGAAGACTAGCTACAAGGAAATTCTTCTGAAAAATCAGTGTGAACCCCAAGCTGGAGTGAATCTTCTCCTGAGCTCTCTCATTCCAGAATGGCAGTCTTGCTGCAGGAAAGATCTCTAATACAGACTGATGGTAAAAGAAGAAGGCCTGTGCCTGGGACCAAGAATCAAGCTGGCAAAGAAATCACAGATCTTTCCTCAAACTTTAAATTGTTACTACCAAGAGATAGATACCTGGACCTCACGGGGCTGTCAGGAGACTCAGGGAGCTCTGTCCACAGTTCCTGAGGCCCGAAATACATACTAAGGAGCAGATGGTGAAACAGGTCCTGACCCCTGCTTAGGAGGCTGCAGACCTAAGTAGGATATAATATCCAGAATGTGGAGAGAAGGCATGGATTATGCTGCAAACGTTGAAGAGACAGCATGAATCAAAGATAAGCCAGAGGTGGGAAGGGTTGGGAGAATCAGTTATAGCTTAACTAGTAAAAAGCTTTTGGGAATAGCACAGAAAGCAACAAAACTGAACTTCAGGATCCCCCAGATGTCTCTGGAGCCATAACCCAGCGTTTTCCTATTTGACTTTAATTCTCCTTGCTATTTATGTGCATTTCTGGAATCTTCTATGTCTATATTGGGGTTTTTTTGTTTGTTTGTTTAGGCATTTTTGCTGAGAGTTGAGCTTGAAATTCAATTTTACAAAACCAACTTCATCCTGTTGCCCTTCAGGCCTCAGGCTAAAGGATAGAACCAGATAGACTTATGGCAAAGATAGTATGTTGGAATTAAAGCTTTCAGATCCAATCTAAGACCCACTCTTAGTTTAATTCTCACCAGTACTGCCTTTTGATAGGGAAAGCTGATGAGAAAGGATCCCTGGAAAGAAAGAGGAGGAGAGAGCCTTGCAGAGGAAGCTCTTTAGAATTTTTAGGAGTATCCTTCCCCTTGAAACCTTGCATAAACATTAGATGACATCTTCTTCTTGTCATCTACCTGATTAATTAGAAACTCTTCAACCATATTTGTGGGGCTTTGGTGTTTTTTTTGACCTATTTAACTCATTTGGCTTCAAAGACCTGAACATTGCCTGAAAAAATTATTTCTCCACTGTAAATTTTCCACTTTACTGATTTCCTCCCATCAAATTAGTATGGCATATTTTGAAACTGGTTTATTATTCAAGTTAATTTTTATCATATCCCATTATTTATTGATCCATTCACAAATATTTATTGAGTATTTCATAGGTCTGTAGTAGTGGCCTAGGTATATATCAGTAGGTGGAAATAGTCCCTTTATCCTTAGCAAATTAAATTTTCTCTTGGTTTCATGATATTTTTCCTTTCTCAGCTCTGGATTTAAAGTGATCTCAACTTTTTTCATTATACTTTGCTGATTCTTTAATTATCATATTTGGTGAAAACATCTTCCATGCTCTTCCAGTCTCTTTTGGCCTAGGTGAATCTTCTCAAGATTCACCCCATGTGCTTTCTTGGGCACTTCACGATAGTGAGATTCCAGTTTAAAGATTTAGAAAAGGCATGAACTTTAGGTAAAATTGGATTTTACTTTTATCACTGTCCCTTATCATAAATCTCAGAAGAGACAACTGACATTTGAATTGTCTGTGTATTTTTTTTTAGATGGTGTTACTGAGAATGAAAATAAGAATTTGGCTCCAAAACAAAAAAACAAAATCTGGAGATGCTGAATTATGTGGGGGGAATCTCTGTAGAGGTGCAACATCAATGTAGTAAGTGTAGTAAAAGCTTTAGTTATTGGTGAGTTATTACTCAGAATCAAGGAATCTGTGCTGAAGAGAACCTCTTTGCAATCAAGTTTTGAGAGTCTTTTAGTTTATACTGAATCCCTCCCTTTCCACCAGGAGATCCAACACAAGGAAAATGCTATAAGGAATGTGGGAAAACCTTCAGCCATAATAGCATTATTTGACATTAATCCACATAAGAGAGAACATAAATGTGATGACTATGAAAAGGCTTTTATTCAGCAAGAAAACTTTATAGAATCTGTGTAAAGAATATAAAAAGGAAGTCCTCTACCCAGAAGTCAGGACTGACTGGCACCAGAGAATCTACACAAGAGAAAGATCTAAAAAAACATGATGAATGTGGAAATATTTTCCATGGAATCATCAGCTTCCTTCAGCATTTGAGAATTTACACTAAAAGGAAACCCTGCCATTGTGATAAGTGTGACAGACTTCAGAGATTGGACCATGGGAAACATCAGTGAATTCATATTAGAGAGGCTCTTCTAAATGAGATACTTGTAGGAAGTTGTATGGATAGAGAGGAAGCCTCAAGAGCAGAATCTCCACAGTACTGAAAAATTAATGTAATTAATATAAATGGACAAGTTGTATGGGGAATGAGTATTTTAGATTGCCTATTGTATCCAGTAAGAGCATTAAATGAATGTCTCACTTCAAGAAAAGCCAAGGTCAGAAGTTCTTTTTCAGGTGGCACCTGTGGCTCAAAGGGGTAGGGCACCAGTCCCATATGCCGGAAGTGGCGGGTTCAAACCCAGCCCTGGCCAAAAACTGCAAAAAAAAAAAAAAAAAAAAAAAAGTTCTTTTTCCTTTCCCAGAAAGGTCTATATTAATACATATGTAAGCAACCAGGACTTTTGAAATAAGTTGTTTACCAGCATCTCTGGACTTGTGATCTGTCTCCTGGATGATCATCTTTGTGTGGGTGACACGTTATTTATTTCCTTAATGTCTGTTCTAGTCTCATGTCTTTAATTCATTCAGTAAGTATAGACAGTATTGTCTACTGTTTGTTGCAAATGTATTATTTTTTTTAGGGGCTAAATAGATTTATATGGGTACCCCAGGACACAAAATGCACATGTGTAATGTTTCAGTAAATTGTGAAATGAACCGCATCATTTCTGGCCACGTTCATAAATTTGGGACTGCCTCTATGTTCTCCAACAAAGGCTATGTAGGTTTCCTTCAGGGACTGTGAGAGTATATCTTTTACAGCTTTAGCTTGATTATTTTTTTAAGATAGAAAAAGATACTTCACATATACTCTATTGACAGATTGGTATTTCTTCCTATAGAGAACACGTAATCTTGTGAAGGCTAATGCTTTATGTAAATTATTATTATTTTCAGTTCTAAAACTTATAGGCTAAAAGAGCCTGTCAGGAAATTGGTAGTGTAACCCAATCCCTGCCGATGATAAGATTGAGACTTGTCTATTTACAGTAGGTCACTAAATGCAGGAACTATGTATTTCAGCACTTGGCAATGATTATTTCAGAATCCTGGGTTTGTATCTGCTATACACCCCTATGTTTTTTGCATAGGTATTACATCACTATTTTAGAAGATAGACTACATTCTTTAACAATCTTTTCCAGCATCTATGGCTATCAAATTTTTTTCTATTATATAAAAAGATATCTTAATGTTCAAACAACCTCGTATTCCTGGAATAAACCTCACTTAGTCATGATGTAGTCTTTTTTCAATATGTTAATGGGTTTACTTGCTAATGTTTAGTACATTTTCTTCAATACTCATATGAAAATGGCTTATAATTTTTTTATACTATATCTTTTAGGTTTAGCTTTGGCTTTTTTACTGGTACCATATAAATAACGAAGTTCATGTTCATTTTTAAAGCATTAGAACTAGCTGGTCTTTGAAGGATAGATTTCTGATGTGAAACTCTATGGGTCAGGTGCTTTCTTGTGGGATAGTTCCTTGGTATCCTTCTCTAATCTATGAAAATGACCTATGCAAGCTTTCTGTTTATAAGGGGGGGTCCATTTTGTTAATCCTTATTTACCAGGGAAATTATTCATTTCATAAAGATTTTTCAGTTTATTTGCCAAGAATATGTAATGTAATCTTAATGACTTTTTAAACAGCTTTATTGAGGGAAATTGATAACAGAGTGAGCTGTACAAGGGTCTACCACTTGATAAAAGTTTTAACTTGTACACCTGTGAAACAGTCATCATGATCAGTATGTATAATATCACCCAAAAAAGTTTCCTTCTGTTCCTTGATAATTCCCTCCCAGCCTGACTTATACTTTGCACCCATCTCCAGGCTTACTCTGCCTTCTGTTGCTATACATTTAGCTTGCATTTTCTAGAATTTTATATGAATGGACTCATACATACAGTATTTCTTTTGGGGGGGTCTGGCTTCTTTAATTCAGCATAATTTTGAGATTCATCCATGTTGGATATCAATAATTCATTCTTTTTCTTTCACTTGATTATGTCACTAAACTACTCTGAGCTTTAGTTTCCTTATTTGTAAACAGGGATTATAATCCTAAAGTTCATGAATAAATATAAGCACTTAACTGGCACAATGCCTGGCATATAGCAGATTCTTAATCAATGTCAGTGCCAGTCTCTTGATCTGCTTTTCTTCCCATTAGACATCTAGCAGCACCCAACCTTTACCAGTGACCATTTTTTCCATGTTTACCTATAAGGCATCCTTGACTCACGACCCTCTAAGATACCCCAGACTTCCCAGATTTAACCTTTAAGAAGATTGATTACAGTGATATTAGTGATAATTTAAGAATTTGAAACTTCTCCCATTAAATAGAGTAGATCCAGTGATCCAAATTTGAACTCTCAGTGGCAGGTAGAGATGTTCCTTGGAGTTTTTGACAGACCACTATAGGTTAATCACAGAACAGACCTCAGGATCTGGGACAAAGCTGTGCCATTCTCTGCCATTCTTTTCTGTATCTCAAAAGGAGATCCTTTTGAGAAATGGCTTTTGGATTGTACCGGATTTGAGTAGAAAAATGCTTGGCCATGAACTACCAAGTTACCGTGTAACTTTATCTATCATGAATTATGTGTTGTCTGATCTACTAAGTCATAAAATTAGACATGGATATAGTAGCACTTCATTATTAAATAGAAGTGATAGGTATATGATTAGGCTTGAGCAGACCCTGAAGACACAAATAAGTTGCATGGAGGAAGTGACCCACATCTCGTGGGCTCTATTACAGCATTGTCTCTTCTTTATATGCCTATACCTTTGGACTTAGGGAGTTGTCCATGATCAATTGACTGAGGAAGAAAAAAAATGAACCTGGTTTACAGAAAGCTTTTCATGAGATGTAGGCAGTACCCAAAAGTGGACAGCAGTAACAGTACAGCTCTACTTGGGGACATCCCTGAAGGACAGTGATAAAGCAAAACCCTTACAGGAGACAGAACTTTGAGCAGTGCACCTTGTTCATTTTGCCTAAAACAGATAGTCATTATGAATCCACAACTATTCATGAAGTGTGGCCATTTGGTTTAGCTAGAAATTCAGAGACTTGGAATGAACATGACAGGAATATTTTAAACAAGGTTTGGAAAGGAATATGTGAATAAACCCCTCCAAACAAGCACCAAATGTGAAGATATATGTGTACCAAAAGGGTAACCTTCACAGAGAAGGATTTTAATAATAAAGTGGATAATGTGAACTGTTTTGTGGATAATAGCTTCTTTCCCTAGACTTTCCTGTCATTGCTTCATGGACTTTAGAACAAAATGGCCATGGAAGCAGGGATTGGAGTTATTCATGAGCTCAAAACATGGACTTCATTTACCAAGACCAACCTAGTTGGAGCCACTGCTGAGTACTCAGTCTGCCAACAGTAGAAACCAATGCTGAACTCTTAATATGCACCAAATCTTGGGGTGATTGGTCAGCAGCCTACCAGTAAATCTACCATTGTCATTAATTATTCAGGGAAAAATGGAAGGCTCACAATAGATGAACCTTAATGGAATCCCACCTCATCCTAGGTTTAAGTGCAGGTAAGTGTAAACTACCACTCAACCTCAATCTACTGAAAGTAGAGAAAAGCTTAATAAAGCTCTGAAGGCTTGGAATCTTAAGTCACCAAGAGATATTTCACAGGGGGAAAAAGGGCTTTAATTAGGAGATAGGGATACTGGAAAAGGAGCAATTTGGCATTCATTCTGTCACCCTAACGCCTTCCCTCTTCTACTTTACTCCTTCCAGCCAACAAATACCCAGCTCCTATTACATCCCACTGTTATTAAACACCTATTGTGTTTTGCCAAGCACATGGAATACAAATGCAAATAGAGCTATTTGCTATTGAATTTAGAAGGATGGCAGTAGGAGGGCACAGGCAAGTAAAAGGGTTTCTTTACCCATACTAGTGTTGATGGGCATTTGGGTACCTTCTAGTTTGGGACCATAACAGATAGTGCAGCTACATATTCTTCTCATGTCTTTAAGTGAACATATATACAAATTTCTGTTAGTATATAGCCAGGTGTAGAATTGCTGAGTCATGCATGTGTTCAACTTTAGTAGATGCCACCAATCAATTTTTGTTAAATTGTATATACATTTAGGCCTATAATAACATAATCCTTTAATATGTATTAGTGATTACCTGTTTCTCAAATAATTTCTGGTAATAGTGCATAAGAAATAGTGCTGTGCCGGCCCATAGCTCAGTGGGTAGGGCACCAGCCACATACTATCAAGCTGGTGGGTTCGAGCCTGGCCCAGGCCCGCTAAACAGTGACAGCTGCAACTAAAAAATAGTCAGGCATTGTAGCAGGCACCCTGTAGTCCCAGCTACTTGGGAGGCTGAGGCAAGAGAATTGCTTAAGCCCAAGAGTTTGAGGTTACTGTGAGCTGTGACGTTAAAGTACTCTACAGAGGGTGACATAGTGAGACTCTGTCTCAAAAATAGAAAAGAAAAGAAATAGTGCTGTGCCAGGTGAAATGGGTCATCCCTATAATCCCAGCATTTTGGGAGGCCAAGGTGGAAGGCTTGCTCAATGCCAGAAGTTTGAGACCAGTCTGAACAACAAAGGAAGATCCTCTCTTTACAAAAAATAATTTTTTTTTTTTTTTGGTAGAGACAGAGTCTTATTTTGTCACCCTCAGTAGAGTGCTGTGGTGTCACACAGATCACAGCAACCTCCAGCTCTTGGGCTTAAGCGATTCTCTTGCCTCAGCCTCCTAAGTAGCTGGGACTACAGGCACCCACCACAAAACACCCAGCTATTTTTTTGTTGCAGTTTGGCCAGGGCTGGGTTTGAACCCGCCATCCTCGGTACATGGGGCTGGTGCCCTACCCTCTGAGCCACAGGTGCCACCCACAAAAAATAATTTTTAAAATTAGCTGGGCTTGATGACACGTGTCTGTAGTCCTAGCTACTCAGGTATGTGACACAGGATAATCACTTGAGCCCATGATTTTGGGGTTCTAGTGAGCTAGCATCATGCCTCTGCATTCTAGCCTGAGTGACAAGACCCTTTCTCAAAATAAATAATAAATGTGGATGTTGGGTGACTATCAACTCTTTGAGGCTCTGGTCATGTCTTATTCATGCTTGTATTCTAGATCCCTAGCACATACCAGGTGCTCAATAATTAATAATTAAAGAATCAAAGAAAAGAGGAGGGCCACAGTGACCTAAACTAAGGATGTGATTTGGGGCAAAGTAGAAGGAAAACCATAATGATAGCTAACATTTATCATTTGCCAAGTCATGGGCTGATTACCATACATTATTTAATACTAATAATAAGCATAATAGTTACTATAATTGATAAACAGAGGCTTCTGAGGATTTGATAACTTTATGAAGGTAATGCAGTGATTATATGCTGAAAAGTTGGAATTGGAAACAAAGTAGTCAGGCTCTACACACCACCTTCACCAATGTGCTCTATCTATCTGCCTGTCATCTAATTTACACAGCTAGTCACAAATGTATAGAGCAAAACAAAAAACCAGTGACACGAGGAATATCATTTTCTTAGGAAGTAGATTATATGAAGGTGTTGACAAGGGCACACTATAATCGGATGTTGACCTCTTATGTTGCCACATTGGACATACACTGGAAATGGAACTTCTGATTGGAAGACAGAAGACAAAACCATTTCGATATCAGGCTAAAGGATAAATTCATTCAATAATTATTTTTTGTAAGCACTTGATCATGACATACATATTCCCATTACTCTTATGAACATGATAACCTTGTGAGGGAGACAACTTAAAAATTACATATATAGAAATGCAATTGTGGCAAAAGCTATGAAAGAGAAGTGCAATGATATAGTAGTCATGTATAATGACACCCTCAGTCTGGGAAATCAAGTTGGCCTCAGGATATGACATTTAAACTGAGACCTGACAGTAATGAGGGTGGAAATAGGTATATTTCAGGCAGAGAGGTATGTAAGAATGAAGACCATAAAGGATGAGAAACTTGATGATTTTGAGGAATGGGGAAAGCTGGGCTGGATCTGAATAAGGGAAGACATAAAGAACTTTAGGAAACTACAAGTTCAAAAAGGAAAAAAGTCCCATGACCTGTTCTTAGTAAAGCTGTAACTTTTTTCCTTGGATGTTTTAAGCCATTACTGTTCCTTCTACCTCCCCTCAGGTAAAGAGAAAAGTGCTTTTTCTTAAAATATTAGTGTGTCAGAGGTTCCCAAGACCACCCTCAAGCTCAGAGATTCACTAGAAGGAATCAGAACTCAAAGGGTTGTCATTATTTTTCAGTTCCTTATGAGGCTGAACAACATAGCAAGATCCTCTCTTTATATTCCTCCTTGTGTATCTAGTGAGTCAACACCTATGCAATGGGGTCTACAATTTCTAAATTCTATTGGTAACTTTATGTAATAACTGATCACAACACACCTACTGTCTCACTGTGAATGACTCAGTAGCCATCCAGGCATTAAAGAGTCTTCAAGCCCTGTCCTCTTTTTTCTAGACAACACTTTTGCCATGTTTCTGTGAGTTGGAGTTCTCCCAAATCTCTCTTCCAATGGCCATCTGAGGTATCCAAGATCACCCTCAGGCTTGCTGATTTGCTAGGAGGACTCATAGAACTCAGAAAAGCTGTTAGACGTACAGTGATAGTTTATTACAGCAATAGGATACATATTAAAATCAGCGAAGAGAAAAGGCACATGAATGGAGTCCAGGAGAAACCAAGCACAAGCTTCCATGTGGTGTCCCCACCCAGTGAGGAAGCACTTAATTCACTCAGCAATGATAAATGGCAACATATGCAAAATATTGCCAACTAAAGAAGCTCACCCAAGACTTGGTGTGTCCAGAGTTGTTTTGTTTTTGTTATTGTTGTTTTTGAGACAAAGTCTATGTTTCCCTCAGTAGAGTGCTGTGGTGTCACAGCTCATAGCAACCTCAAACTCTTGGGCTTAAGCAATTCTCTTGCTTCAGTCTCCCAAGTAGCTGGGATTACAGGCACCCACCACAACACCCAGCTATTTTTTTTTTTTTTGTCGTAGTTGTTATTGCTGTTTAGCTCGCCCGGGCTGGGTTTGAACCCATCAGTCTTGGTGTATGTGGCCAGCACCCTAGCCACTGAGCTACGGGCACTGAGCCGATGTCCAGAGTTTTTACTGGGGGTCAGTCATGGCCTTAGCTACTCATTCTGCAGCTCCCAGAGGTTAAAGCAAATAAAAGGATGACCCAGGGCCTTAGGCATACAAAAGCAAGTGTTTACCATAAATCTGTTGTTAAAATAAACTATCTGATCAAACCAATATGGTATGACCCAAGGCCACTCACATAGAAAACACTCTTAGAGAGAAGATATTCCACAGGCTCAGAGATTATGTTTTAGTAGCCAGTCAAGCATCAGTCTTCCTGAAGACAGATTTCTATTTAGAATGTGTGAGGTCTGAGCAACCTGGGCCTTTTAAGTTAAGTCTTTAGTATACAACTAAAGATAGATAGATAACTAAAATAGCTAAAGCAAAGCAGGTCAGGAAAATGGGTAAGAAACTGGAGACAGTGGCAAATACATTTTTCCCCTTCTCAATTCTAGTCAATTACAGGAAGTTATCCACTTGGCCTCTCAAAAGGAGCAAATTAAAACTAAGACTTAGGGTTAAAGATATGTTAAAACAATTTCTATCTTAAGAAGGAATTCATTCAGAAATTCATTCATTATTTGTTGTAAGTACATGAACATAACAAACATGTTCCCCTTACTCTTCTGGACATTATAGCCTAGTGAAGGACACAAATATGAAACAACTAAATAAAAAAAATTCACGAGTGGACATACTTACAATTGTGGTAAGAGCTTTGAGTTTAAAAAAAAACAAGTACAGGTAATACAATAGTGGTTTCTAATAGGGGACCTCATCTGATCTGTGGAATTAGATCTCTCTGAAGAAAGTGTATTTAGATAAAGTGTGAAAAAATGATCTGAGAGGGAGTGGAGGTGGAGACCGCTTTCTACCCTTTTCAAAAGAATCTGTAAAAGTAAAGGCTTTAAACAGGAAAAAGCTTGATGAATGTGTGGAATAGAGAGAAGACTGCTGGGCTAGGTATTAGGAAAGAAAGGCAAGGCGTTAGGAGACTTGAGTCCAAATGAGAATTATAGGGGGAAGAGCACCATGGCCAGCTTTTAGTAAAGGAATGACTTTTGTCCCTACCCTTTCTAAGATCCTAGATGTTACCTCATTTATTTTTTTTATATATTGGGTTTAATAGAAAATACGTCATAAACAAGTCCATTGATCCATTAGCTTAAAAAAGATTGACAGCACAATTGCATACAAAAGCTGAAGACGAAACACTAGTACCAAACACGGCACTTAAAGAGAGGCCTGAGCCAGACTCTGAAAGATCTTTCTCAGAATTAGAGCCAGCAGCTTCAAACAGGCACCAACACAGGGAGGAGGCAGCAGCATCCACTCTACAAAGACATAAGAGTAAAAGGAAGGCTGAGCAATAGACCATCTTGGGATCAAGGAGTAAAAAACTGGACAAAAGGATTGTATTTCCTGAACATCAGGTCATACCATATGAACTAAAGAGGCTTAGGACAGCAGGGTGTTTTAAGTGGGGAAACATGTAGCACACTCCCTGTATGACAGGCTCAACTACAACTTGAATTTTACCTTAAAAATGCAAACAATGTAACCTAATCATTTGTGCTCTGATATAAATCTGAAATAAAAAATAACTGGGAAAATAATATTAGAAGCATTTAGTATATTGTCTTGATACTCAACTCTTAGGGAAGCAGGATAAAATGACATTCAAGTGTTGCAACTAAACTCACATCACTCTGGCTGAATTTAACACTGAAGTTGTAGCAGTGTCTATTGCCCCAGTAGGCCTCCTACTTGCTAATGAGTATGTAAAAGAGGGTTTTGATGGGAAAAGGAGATGTTGATCCCGGAGAGTCCTTGAAGGAGACAATTTGTTGTGGCTGGGCCCCTGAAGGTCTGAGTTTATCAGCAAAAGCCACCTCTTTGGCCTCACCCAAATCCTTCTCCCAAGGAATCTTCCCAGTTCATGGAAGGACCAGCTATGAGAGCAAAAGACAACTGGGGAAGGGATAGTTGTCTTACATGGCCCTTGTACCAGCCAGAGGGACTGTTTCTTTGCACTTGTTTTAGATACTGAGAGTTTGTGCCTTAATATGGAACAATGATTCCCAAATAGGGGCAGCCTTCTGTAAGAGGAGTTCCCAAGACTCTTCAAACCCCTCCCATTTGAGAATTAGTGCATGTAAGACTAGGAATTTCTGACAGGAGTGTGTTGTACATGTGAACAGTGCCTGAGAACAAAAAGTTCACTCCTAACCTGAGTTTGGCAGATAATAAAATGATGGAGTACATTTTTCCAATTTTTTTCTGATTAAGTTACAAATAATTCTCCCTATAGCCAAATTTCATGACTAGGCTCCTATCCTCAAAGCCAAAAACAACAGTTTCATCCACTTATCTGGAGTAATCATACTGTAGTAATGAAATACAATTCTGTTCTCCTAAAGACAATTTCCAGAGAGACTCACCTGTCCATTGAGGTACTTGATACTAGGCCCCAGCACAGTCTAATCTGGCGGTTCTCAACCTGTGGGTCATGACCCCTTTGTAACAATGAAAATATATCACAGCATTAGGAAGGTTGAGAACCACTGGTCTAATCTCTATATAGTTTCTTAGAAGACTGGTTCTTCTCAATTTCATTCTCTTTGATACTCTACAAGGGTTCCACCAACTTGTTATGAACAAGCAAGCATTAAGCTTCTGAAATACTTGAAAGTCTTCACTTTCAGCTCCAAAGTGGCATCTTCGTCATGCACACAGTGTGGGGATGTTCCTGGAAGGCAGACACAGTCCACATGTGGTTCACTCCCTCCTCCTTGGTCTTGTGAGCACCTGTGATGAGGATCATCATCTCTCTCACATCCATGACAGTGCCCATGGCCCATGCCCACTGTCAGGGCCATGGTGGACACATTGGCGAGCTCTCCATCAAAGAACCTAGCATTAGCCAGGATGGTGTCCATGGCCAGCATCTTCACATGGGTCCTGGATACCAGGCTGGAGTCCTTGAAGGCTATGTGCCCATCTGGGCCCCAATCCCTCCAACAGATAGCTCAATCTACTGCAGCCTTAATTTTCTCTTCAAAGGCATCACATTCAGCCTGTAGAGCAGCTGCATTACCATCCAGAATGTGGGTGTTTTCTGGGAGGATGTCAATCAATGTGCTTGAAGAAGTTGTTCCACATGAACAAGTCATAACTCTCCAGGTGATCTCAAGGAAAGCCCATGTTGAAGGAATTCACGTATTTACAGGACAGGTCCCCATTCTTACAGTATTGAATCAGTTTCTTATAGCAGCCAAGTGGGGTGCTCCCAGTGGGGACTCCCAGGGTGAAGTACTAGTCTAGCCCTGGATTAAAGTGAATGATGCAGTTCCTGATGCATTTGGCTACCCACTCACTGGCCTGAGAACAGTGGTCCAGAATGATAGCTTCAGCTTGTTGTAGACTCCTTCCAAGACTACTGTAGCTATGGAGCTATCTCATTATGGTATCAGAGTAATTCTAGACTCCTAAAATACCGTATATACTCAAGTATAAGCCGAGTTTTTTTCGGCACAAAATTTGTGCCTAGTTCGAGTTTATACAAGTATATACGAGTATATACGGTAAGTTGGAAAGTATAGATTCTTCTTCAATTTTCTGAAGATTATGTAAAATTGGTGCTAATTCTACCTGACATATTTGGTAGAATTCTCTAGTGAAGCTATCTGGGCCTCAAGATTTGGCAACTTTTCAATCATGAATCCAATTTCTTCAATGGTTATAAGGAGCTGATGTCATGTTGCAGATGAATAGTTGTATAGTTTACACCTATACCTTAAATAAGGAGAGGTAGAAAGTCTCATTCCTCATCAGAGTAAACTTATAACAACATCCATGGTAGGTAGGGAGGTGAGCAGCATATGGCCTTGGGAGTACCTCCTCATGAAACCTTCCATGTGCTCATGTTCTAGGTGTATTATAGGACTTAGATAAGCCAGTGTTAAATCTTGGTATACGTGGTTGGATACATATGAAGACAGGCAAGTTGCCACAGGACCATGATGCAGTCTTTTCATGAAAAAGAATTATTAAATTGACAACAAAATGAGGACAGAAATGGATAAAATACCTTTGGTTAGAAGACAGGAAAGTTTAGTTCTTAAGTTCTTCACCGGTAGAGATATTATCTACTTTCTAGTTCATTTTTTATTCCTTAGACCCTTATCTAATACAGTCAGTTTTGCTGAATTAATGAATGGTTGTAAATGCATAATTTGTTTAAATAAGGGAAAACTTATTTCTGGAAATAGGAATATAAACACTTTGTTCTCTAGTAATAAGTGCCAGGGGACTTTATTTTATGTTAATAATACAAAAGAACACGTAGAAACAGCCAATTCTCAGAATCACTCACTCAACAGAAACTCTACTAGATGCTCAGTATACAATAATATAGTTGTTTAGCTATAGTCTTTCAGCCTCATACCAACCCTTCCCTCCCTCATCTTTAGGGTAGAGAGTGTCAATTGGAAGAACTGATTAAAAGGACAGAGGAGCATGGTTAAAAGTTTTAATACTTGGGGGCAAGACATGATTGTAGGAGGGACTTTACCTCACAAATGCAATCAGTATAACCTGGTTTCTTGTATCCTCAATGAATCCCCAACAACAAAAAAAGTTTTAATACGTTAGTTAATATTGCAGTATCGTGATGGTTAATTTTTTGTATCATCTTTACATGAATTTTTTTTTTTTTTGCAGTTTTTGGCTAGGGCCAGGTTTGAACCCGCCACCTCCAGTATATGGGTCCAGTGCCCTACTCCTTGAGCCACAGGTGCCACCCCTATGTATCATCTTTAGAGCCATGAGATACCCAGATATTTGGTCAAATGTTATTCTGAGTATGTTTGGGAGAACAATAGACTAAGTAAGGCAAATTGCTCTCCCTAATGTGGGTGGCCTTCATCTGATCAGTTGAAGGCATGAAGAGAACAAAAAAGCTGACCCTCCCTCAAGAGGTGCTCCCCCTACCTAACTATCTTAAGTTAGAATATTGGTCTTTTCTGGTATTCAGATTCAAACTGAGACAATGGCTTTTCTTGGGTCGTAAGCCTGCCAGTTTTTGGACTAGAGCTCACACAATTGGGTTTCCTAAGTCTCTAGCCTGTAGAAAGCAGAACTTGGGACCTCGTCTCCATAATCACACAAGGCATTTCCTTATAATAAATAAATACATATTAATATATACATGTATGTATTATATATATAAGTATATACATACACACATATATACATAGACATTCTATTGGTTCTGTTTCTTTGGAGAATCCTAAAATATGTTCAGAAAGTTTGAAAACCAGGCAATGAATTTGTATTGATTTAAGAATTTATTCAAACCAAGTAACGATATGGTTCATTAATATAAATAGCTTACATTAGGATTTGTTACATTTGATTCCCTGGATTCCTGAAAACTTTGAAGTACTAAGCTTTAGAAAATGGCATAAAAACAGGGACTTGTATAGAATTATAAAGGATTTTCAATGACAATTAAATTCCTGATAAAATACATGGAGTAGGGAAAAATATATCACAATGGCAAAATCATTAATTATGAAAGGCAGTAAGAAACTCTTGCTATATCTGAATTCCAGAGTCTGAAACTGATATTATAAATATAGAAGAGATTGTTGATGCCAGGTACCAAGTGAGAAATATGAGTAGATACAATAATGAAAGTATATTTCTATAATAAAGTGACAGACTAACAGAAGTTTGCAGGAAGAGTAGTAATTCTAAAGTAATTTTGGAGAAACACCTTCACTTGATATACACATAATAAATGTTACTTATATATTGCTACCTTAAAAAAGTTTTCTCACTAGAATTAACTCGAGTAAAATTCTAACTATCATGATGGATGAAAAGATGGTCTACAAAATGTGTTTCGTGAAAAGCAGGTAGCCCGAAGAGGTAAATTAATGTTTAAAATTCTCACAGTGAATAATTAAGAAGCCGTTACTATACACTTATTTCAAATATAAGAAAACCAAGACTATGGCATTAGTAATGGAGTTCTGAAACCATTAAGTATACTTGTTTTAACTATTTGGTGCAAATCCATTCACCGGGAAAAAGTCTGAACTTAGCAGGAATAAGTGTGTGTTGGGAAGCAGGGTAAGGAAAGATAGTGTTTATAGCTTTAGGGAGCACTTGGTTAGGAACAAAATTAGCAAAGGCGAAAAGTGAGATGCTGAGCATTAAATAATTTATCATTTTATTTTGGGTTGATAACTGACTTTTACAATGCCTGAAAAGGAAGGTTTTCTCCTTTCTAAAAAGTAGCAAAATTAGGAACAGGTAAATTATAACTAAAGAAAAGAATTCCATGGATGGCACACATTCACAATGATTTAAGGACAGAGAAGCTATTTAAGGCATTTGCACTAGAATTCCTCCTAGTCTGGTAAAGAAATATGGATTTTCTTCCTATCACAACCCCATCCTCACTTCTGCTCTGCTAATCCCATGTACTTGGCAAAAAATGTGCTGGAATGACACACAATCTAGGACCTTAGAGAATGACACTAGCACGGACGGCCTTGGCAAGAAGTTCCTAAAAAATCTAGAAGATATTGGCTTTTCAGAGCTAAGAAGGTAATCTCACCGGTACACATAATAAATGTTTACTAGCACCTGTATACAAGGCACAGAGGGGGATATAGGATTTTTTTTTTTTTTTTTTTTTTTTTGAGACAGAGTCTCACTTTGTCACCCTCGGTAGAGTACCATAGCATCACAGCTCACATCAACCTCTAACTCTTGGGTTTAAGCAATTCTCTTGCCTCAGCCTCCCGAGTAGCTGGGACTACAGGCGCCCACCACAACGTCCGGCTTTTTTTGGTTGCATTTGCCACTGCTGTTTTAGCTGGCCGGGGCCAGGTTCAAACTCACCACCCTCAGTATATGGGGCTGGCGCCCTACCCACAAGGCACCACCCAGAGATATAGGATTTTGTGAATCTGATCAACTGTGCAAAGGATTCATTACAGTCAAAAAGAACAGTCAGAGCAGCAGCCCCCAAATCCCTACTATCTACCCAATAGACATCATAAAGTGCTGCTTGAGGGTAAGTAGCCAGTCTGGATCTCCACTGAATTCCAATAGGTGAGAAAAAAACCATTTCAGGTCTACCTCTACCAGACAACTCTCTCATAGGGTTTTTTTGCCAATCATTTTCTATAATGTAGAAAATAAATCATCCCAGCCAGCATCTGTATTTTCTAACATCTGATGATATGTAGTGGTAAATAAAGCCTCAGTCTGTAATTTCTACACTCAGGTGTCCAGGGTAGCTTTAGTTCAATGAGAAATGAGCCCCAACTTCCCCCTGTACAGCATGGGTCATTGTGATAGAATTATTTTTCCCAACATGGCTTTTCTGATGTTGAAAAAGATATGAAATTTGGGTGAAGCCTTTTCCACATGTGTCACACCGATAAGGTTTCTCACCTGTGTGGATTTTTTGATGTTCAATAAGTCCTGTATTCTGAGTGAAACTTTTCCCATGCTGACTACATTTATAAGACACAGGAGTTTCAACACTTTCCCACTGGCTTTCCATCCTACCCTGACTTTCCCAAGCCTCTCTATGCTCAAGAGTCTGAACATTTTTATTGCCATGGATCCTCTGATGTCTCAGGAGATGTGAATTCCGCCTAAAGGCTTTGCCACACATGTTGCACTGGTATGGCTTCTCCCCAGTGTGGATTCTATGATGTTCAAGGAGGCTGCAGCTCTGGCTGAAAGTCTTCCCACAGTTGTCACACTCATAGGGCTTCTCTCCAGTGTGGGTTCTCTGGTGTTTGATAAGGTCTGAGCTGTGACTGAAGGCTTTGCCACATTCTTCACACTCATATGGCTTCTCACCAGTGTGGACTCTCTGATGAATGATGAGGGCGGAGCTCCCGATGAAGGCTTTACCACACTCCTCACATTCATAGGGTTTCTCTCCACTGTGGATTCTCCTGTGCTTACTCAGGCCTGAACTCTGAGCAAAACTCTTTCCACATTCATGGCAGACATGCCGCCTCCCCCCTGTGGCAGTTTTCTGCTTTCTTTGCAGCCTGCCCTCCTGTTCACCAGGTTCAGCATATGTAGGAATGTGGGCAGTGTCTGCACCCAGGTGGCACAGCATCTGCCCAGGCTGTTTTTCTGGAAGCTCCTCAGCTGGAGGCAAGTCCCTGATTTTAGTCTGTATCTCACCACCTGAAACAACAAATGGCCAGCAATTGTCAGTTATGTCCTGCCATAGGAGAACTCTGATGAGTACCATGGAGGCAAGAATCAGAGTCTACATATGCCAAGGATGACGATTTGAATGCAAGAAGGATGGAAATAAAGGCAGGAGGTGGGGGGAAGGATTGCTGGGGAGGAGGGAGACCTGAGAATGGGAATGGGGCCATTGGAAGGGTACAGATTGGGAATGGAGGGGTGAAAGGAAAGTGGTGAGGACCAAGGACTGAGTTGGTTATCCCTGTGGTAGTTCTAAGCTCTAAGAACAGCAAAACAGGCTTGTACACCTAGGATTAGATGCGAAAATGGATTAGCAAAAGGTGATAGTAAATGAAGGATTTCTGAAGCAGTCTGCAAGAAACAGTGAAAGTAGAGATGCAGAAATTGGTCCTTGATCAATAATATAGGCATTTATCTCTAACTGGGCCCAGGCAAAAGCAGAGTTCCCAAATAGAACTGGCTTCAGTGCTAGGAGGTCTGAGCCGGAGCCCCTGTTGTGCCGCTAACAAGCTACATGCACTCAGGCAAGTAAGGCAGTCTTCTGCCCCTCTGCACCCTCATATTTGAGGGCAGGTTCCATAGTCAATACCTAAGGTCATTCTAGTTCCCATATTCTAATTCCATGGCCCATTTCCTCAAGAAGCCCCTCAGCTTTCCTCTTCTGTCAGGGCCAGGAGAGGAGGAAATCAACATTTACTGAGCATCTATTATGACTCAGGCCTGTACTAGGGCTGTGTCTGCCTCATTCCACTTAACCTGGCCAACACACTGGCAGGGCAAAGAAGAAAGCACAGCCAGAAGGGGGAGGGAGCCAGTTATAATAGTAACAGGCTGAAAGGCCCCATGAGATGGTTCACACTGGTAATCCTAACAGTCTAGGAGGCTGAAGTGTGAACATCACTTGAGCTTAGGAGTTTGAGACCAACTTGAGCAAGGGTGGGTACCAGATAGCTACTCAGGATGCTTAGGCAGGAGGATCACTTGAACTCAGGAGGTTTCTGTAAGCTATGATGCCACAGCACTCTAGTGTAGGTCAAAAGAGTGAGACTTGGTTTCAAAGAAACAAACAAACACAAACAAAAAAATGCAACAGGCTGTCAGAAACAATGATTCTACATCCAAACAAAATGGGGTTCAATGGCCTCTAACAGTACAATAGATTCTAATACACAAGAATACCAAGTAATACCAAGAGAAATTAGTGCCCATAGTCTTACCCTGGGAGGCCAGGCTGCCACATTTTTCTTGCCTTTCATCTCTGTAGAGGTTCACCTGAGATGAACCCTGCTGTGTCCACTCAGGAGTGAGGGTCAGGGCCATATCTTCCATTTTCAGCAACACCTAAAACAACAGAAAATACCACTGAAGAAGGGGAAATATGGGAAGCAGAGAGAGAGATCCTCAAGCTTAATAACATAGGAAAAAACTCTTACGTGGGTGCCTAATGAAGTTAGGGATAAACAACTTTGGGATACATGAGAAAACTCAAGTCCCATCTAGCATTCTGCGCAGGATCTAGGATGAAGGAAGTAGGGAGTAAGGGGTAGGAGAAGGCTTCACAGGAAGCACAATAGTAGTAAATGGCATTGGGGACAGGAGAAAGGGGCTTCAGCTCACCTGCGACTCTGGAGTGAGCCTGGCAGCTACGTCTGTGTCTTCTCCGCAGTGCCCTCCTTGAACAAACTCAGGAACCTGAAGAACTAAGAAGGAAAGAAGCTCTGGATGAGATCTACCTTACAGAATTGCAGTTTAAAAACAGGATTAATAAATTCCTGCCAAAAAAATTTAGATAGAGTGTGTCCCTCTCCAAAATACCAGATTCCTGGCGAACCCAGTCAGAGCCTGCTAAACAAAACAAAACAAACAAACAAACAACACACCCCCCCCCAGATTCCTAATGTGCCAATCCTAGGGCCTAAAGACATGGTGTACTCCATAGATATACCAAAGTCACACAAAGAGGCAGGATACTTGTTAGAGATGGTAAAATGAAAGAAACATAAAAACAAAACAAAAAAGCTTTTCATTGAAAATTCTTCGAGTTTCATGGGGGAAGTGGAAAAACAGAATTTTTGGTTATTACAGTCTTAGTAGCTAATAGGGTGCTTTCTGCTTTGATTTGAAAAGCAAAGAGGAATAGACAAGGCCGAGCCTATAAAGACAGAATTAGGAGTCTGGTAACACAGAACTCATTCAGACTCAAGAGAGAGAAAAGTAAAGAACTTCAGATTTCCTTATAGAAAGCAAACTTAAAATGGGGCACAAAACAGGTCATTCAGGCCAGAACTTCTGTTAACCAATAAAAATTGAATGTTGGCTAGAGTATCGCAGTGTTGTGTATCTTGAGAACCTGCACACATGCTCAGGTCACATGAGAGGACACCTCAGAACATACAGCCACTTCCTATGAAGTGAATCTCATGTTATTTTAATAACAATCTAAGATTTAGAAGATCTGTACCCTTTAATTTGCACTAGTTCTAAAACTTCTGCGATTGTCTAGCTGACTTTATGAATTCTGTTTATTTTTTTCATAGGACTTACCGCTATCTGAAATTATATTATTGATGTATTTATCAATAATATAATTATTTATCTTCCTCTCTAGAATATAAGCTCCATTGAAGCAAGGTCTGTCACACTGACAGCACCATTCTCAGTGCCAACAACACTGACTAACACATTGGAAACCTCCATAATTATGTTAAATGAATAGAGAATCAATTCTTTCCAAACCCAAATTTTAGTGAAATATTATTTACTATGTCTCATCTTGACTAGGAAAGCCTTCCACCATTGTGTTTGCACTTTCCCCTTTAGTGTCAGTCTTAAATTAAGACTTGATCTCTGAATGGGCCTATAAAGCAACTATAGGCAATTAATTAAGGTCCCCACTAATCTTTTAGGGAATCCGTAAATGAAATTGATGAAGTCTATAGAATTCATACTGCTAAGAAGATAATACTCACCTCTGTCTCGTAAGGGCTGGCATCCCAGAGATTCATGTTTGAGCAGAGCCTTCATTGGCCGAAATTGGCTGCTTTGTGACCCCTGGGCTGGTGTCAACAGTGTCATCTTGCAACAGAGCAGTTCTTGCCCCTCATCACCACTTGGGACCTAGAAGTTATTTATTTTTATGTTCATGTATTCATCAAACACTTCTATAACACTATGTGTCTAGCACTATTTCAAAGAGAATTATAAATATTAACTCATTTTATGTGGACAACAACTACATTATGGGTTAGATATTATTATCCCCAATTTGTGGTAGAAGAACTAAGACATGGCCAGTTTAAGCAGCTAATAAGTAGCAGTGCTAGGATGTAAGCTCAGGTGGAATGACTCCAGAGCCCATATTCTTAACTATTAATCTATGTTCCCTCATATATGCATTTGTGCTTTCATGATGACTCTTTGGAAAATGGTGCTTAGTGCTCAAAGAATACCAATACCTTTTCTTCTATGAAAATGAGGATAATAATAAAAAAAAAAGAGGATAATAGATTATGGGGCTTTGGAGAACAATAAATAAGATCACAGTATTTGAAATTACCTAACACAGGACCTGGCACATGGTATGTCCTCAATTACCTGCAGGTTTGCTTCTAATGAAATTACAATTTTCAAGTTACTTTTTCATATGCACCTCAAGATTTTCCACATTCTTCATCAAGAGTGAAGCTGAAAGACTTGTAATACTGTTATGAGGCTCAGGTACAATAGACCCACATTAAGAACCCTGGTTTCCTTATCACTGGTTAGAAGGCCCTGGCCACATATCTTCTAAGGGTATGTGCACAAGGACGCAGGATGATGCAAAGAGGAAACACTTTCATAAAATAGAGAAAAAGATACAGGTGAAAATCAGCCCATTTTCTACCAGAGGTTCATAACCAGTGATCCATGGACTCCCTCCCAAGTGGTCAATGAACTTGGTAAGAAAAAATTATTATTATTTTTACTGGCCTCTAAGAGAAATTCAGCATTTTCTTCCATTATGAATGGAAGCAACAAGCCAATGTGGCATAAGCAGCACCCAGGATTTTGTCCCCATTAGAAACTGCAGATGTTTTCACATCACATAACCAGGTAAATATAGTCAAAGTCATTCACTTGAAATTGCCAGTTATTTAGTCCTGTCCCCAGATCTTACTATTTAGTGCACTAATAAAAAAGCACATATACAACTTTATCACATTGTTTAATACTTTGCTAACTATATTTCAATATAATTGAGTTTTTTGGTATTCCTTTCTATTTTTCTTTATGTATTTAAAAACAGTATTATGAGAAGGAGTCCAGTGACTTGACTTTGCTGCCATAGAGGTTTACAGTATAAGGTGAAATCAAGAATTCCTGGATCCTAAAGGAATGCCCCTCACTTTGATCTTAAGATTTCATGAAGAAACAGACCACAGCTCTCAGATACTAAACTTGTTCTTTCTACCTGCGGCATCGGTTCATCCAGCTGCTTCTCCAAATACTCCAACAGCACCACCACCTCCTCCCCGCTCTCCGGATGCTGCTCCCGCACCCAGCTCTGCAGGTCTCCCGGCAGGATGGTCAGGAACTGCTCCAGCACCAGCAGCTCCAGGATCTGCTCCTTGCTGTGCATGTCAGGCTGTAGCCACTGTTGGCAGAGCTCTCTGAGCCGGCTCAGTGCCTCGTGGGGCCCCGGAGCCTCCAAGTACTGGAAGGCTCGGAAGCGCTGGCGGGAACACTCCAAGGCCAAAGCAGGGCTGCCAGGTGAACTGGCCTCTTCCTCCTCCACCTTAATGACCAGAAGCCCCATCTGGTCCTCAGCAGATTGGGTGTCCAGAGATGTGCTTTCTCTTGATTGTCTAGCCATCCTGAGCCAAGGCAGGATCCCTTTAGCAATAAGCTATATGTCTGGAGAAGATCCTGAAAGGTGGAAAACCATTATTAACCAGTAAAGTTACAAGTGGCCCCCTCCTCTCATACCCAGGAGCTGGGTACATCTCCAGGGGGCAGCTGCAGAGATTTCTTCTTCATGTTCAAGTGCCTCTGCAGCTTCATCCTCTAAAACACCCCAAACCTGAATCCCACAGTAAGCTTCCCAAAGGATGTGAGGCAAACTGTTACATGGCAATAGGAAAGTGATGAGTTGGCACTCCGCATCTGTGGGTTCCTTATCTAGGGTTTCAACCAGGGATTGAAAATATTTGAAAACAATAAAAGGTAACAACACAATAAAAAACAATAGAAATAAAAAATAAATATTTACAATCTGGCTTAACTCATATACCCTGAAGTCAGATTTTCTGGGCTCATAGTCTTGACTTTACTACATACTATTAGGGTGATCTTGGTAAGTTACAAATCTCTGTGCCTCACTTTCCTCATCTATAATAGGGATAGTGACAGAAAATAGGGGTGTTGTAAGCATTAATGAAGTGTGTATGAAGTTTTTGTAGCAGCACCAGGCAAATGGTAAGTACTCTAAATGTCAGCTAATAGTATGATTCACTAGTCTTTGTCCTTGTAAGAAAGAATGGGTACTGGTATTCTGTTCTTTGACCTTTCTTTTCTCTCTTCACATTCTTCCCCACACATATCTTTAATCACTTGCAAGATTTTAATTCTTTCTAAGCTAAAGACTCCTGATCCCTATTCTGAGCTGTCTCCCAGATAGTACTATGTGAAAATCTTACAAACAAACCCAATCCAATATGCCCAACCAAACTGATTTTCTTGCCTGCTAATCTATTCCTTCCACCGTATGGTATCCTCTAGAAACAGCAGCACTACTCACCAGGTTTCCTCTGCATTATCTTTGCCTTCTCCCTCAGGTACCACACCAGATCATCTGGTCCACGCTACCTCTCAGATCCTTTCCCTTTTCTCTGCTTTCCCTATTATTACCATGGTCCAGGCCCTTATGACCATCCCTAGCCTACTAGGTGCTTTCTAACATCCCTGCTTCCAATCCCATCATCCAGACCACTACTAGAGAGCTTTATTATTATTATTTTGAGATAGTCTCTGTCATCTGGGCTAGAATGCCATGGCATCATCGTAGCTCAAAGCAACCTCAAACTCCCAGATTCAAGCCATCCTCCTGCCTCAGGCTCCTGAGTAGTTGGGACGAAAGGTGCCCACCATAACATTTGGCTAATTTTTCTATTTTTAGTAGGAACAAGGGGTCATGCTCTTGCTCAGGCTGGCCTGGGCCTCCCAGAGTGCTAGGATTATAGGCAACTACCACCTGTCTGGGCAAGAAAGCTTTGTTTAAAATACCTAGTCAAGTCATTACCCTGCCCTTCCACTCTGGCTAAAGCACCTGTTTCTACTCATGCCCACTCTGGTCCTGTTCCCACGAATTGGTACCTAAACTATGGGACTGTCATATATGGTCATACATGTTGTGCTGTGTTCAAAGTGTCCAATCAAAGGGACCAGTGGGAGCTCAGGCAGGGCTCACAAACTTGTGTACTCTAAACAGTGTCCACCCAACAGAAACATCTATTTATAATGGGCATAATGTTTCCCTGAATTTGCAAAAAGAGGTCAACAGTTTCCCTGCCAAGCTGTTTAGTTTACTGTTAATATAGTATTTATATTCATGTTTCCACATCTCTGCAGTATAAACAGCACTTGAGCTTTGAAGCCCAACTTAAATGTCCTCTCCTTTCTAGAACCTTTTGCAATCTCTGTAGGCAGAATGAACTGTCTCCTCCCATGATACTTCCTTTCTTCTTTGCAAAACAAATAAAATAGCTTGGGGAAGAGCACAATGAAAGTGCACAATATTGCTTATGTGGAGTTAATTGAATCTGTGGGTTGATGTCTTTCATTAGTTTGTAATATGCTTGTATATTTTCATTGCTGATACCTATTCTTTCCCAAGTTCTCTCTACTCTCCTTTTAACCACATCTCCCTTGTCTTTTTTAATTTCAAAATAATAAGAGTACAAATGTTTTGTTACACAGATACCTTGTAATGCCAGGGCTCCCTTGTATTTTAATGCTCCTAAATATTCCAGTATTGTTCACCCCGTGCTTTTTTTGGCATGTTTGTTCTTGAACCACCTCTAATTTAGTATGCTAGCCTTTTGCTGAATTCAATCTCTTCTTAATTTCCCTTCCTTCCTTTTTTTTTTTTTGGAGATAGGGTGTCATTCTGCCACCCAGACTGGAATACAATATCATCATAATAACTCACAGCAACCTGGAACTCTTGGGCTCAAGTGCTTGCTCCTGCTTTAGCCTCTCAAATAGCTGGGACTACAGGTGCATGCCACCACACCAAGCTAATTTTTCTATTTTTTTCTAGAGACAGGGGTCTTGCTCTTGTTCAGGCTAGTCTCAAACCTCCTGATTTGAGCAATCTTCCTGCCTCTGCCTTTCATATTGCTAACATTACACTAGCCAGTAAGCCTAGCCAATCTTAATTTCTTGATTTCAGTTCTAAATGAAAAGTTCAATAAATAAAAAAATTTTTTGAGACAGAGTCTCACTTTCTTGCCCCCAGTAGAGTGACATGGCATCACAGGTCACAGCAACCTATAATGCTAAACTCTAGGGTTCAAGTGATTTTCTTGCCTCAGCCTCCCAAGTAGGTGGGACTACAGGTACTTGCCACAATGCCTGGCTATTTTTAGAGACAGGGTCTCACTGTGCTCAGGTTGGTCTAGAACTCAAGGAATCCACCCACCTCAGCCTTCCAGAGTGCTAGTATTACAGGAGTAAGCCACCACACCTGGCCATACAATAAATAGATTTAATTAAAAATAGAACAGCTTCATAAAAAAAAAAAAAGTACTCAATAAACTCCATATTAGAAAAAAAATTATATTTGCATATCCATGTTCTCCATTAAAAATTGTCTATCCTGCTGGTCTGAGGTCCCTGAAAACAGCTCTGTCCTTAGGTTATACATTTTGTATTCTCCAGTTCCTAATACATCGCAAACACAAAATAAGTTTATTGTTATTATTTTAAATGAAAGGATGAGTGAATGGAGAATTATTAGGCAAATAGTTATTTCGGTAAAGCCTTGTTTCTCAACTTCAGCACTGTTGCCAAAAACGTCAATGGGTGGGATTAATTTTATGTTATAAGGAGCAAAGAAGTTGTCCTGTAAATTTTAGGATGTTTAACAACACTCCTGGCCTCTATCCTCTAGATGCCAGTACACACTGCCCACCCCCAGTCATGACAATCAAAAAACATCTCCAGACATTGCTAAATTCTATTTTGAGGGCTTAAAACCAGCTATAAAGAGCAAAAATGTGATGTTCTGATTTACAAAACCAGCTAAGTCTCAGTATCATATGCTTTTGGGGGAATTTAGGGGCCAGAGGAGGGAGTTACCTAGCAAGGGCAAAGGTTATTTCAGGGAATAAAGGCAGGCATCAGTAGGAATGCCTAAAGTTTACCACAGATGGACACTAGGTGGCAGACAGTTGGGCAGACAGGGGATTGGAGTAGACATCCCTGCAGATATGCCTGGGAGGTACACATGGTATTCCAATGAGGTGTAAAGAAGATACCTGGCCTCTTCTTTACTATGGAGTCTCAGAAGTTAAAAGCCTGCAGAAATAAGTTACAAATGGGTATTCAGAAATTGCCAAATGTCTTAGTTAGAACATGGGCACTGGAGAGACTGTATTCAAATCTCTGCCACTATTAGCTGTGACCTTGGACTGAATTACTTATTAGTTATTCAGTACCTAAGTTTTTCACAGATTATTTCTTCCCTCGAAAGGGAGACCTGAAATTCTTTGAATCAGATGGGATCAGATTTTAAACCAAAATTGACTGCAAAGTTCTTTGACTAGGCTAAGATGTCAGGAAGTCCCTCTTCACTCAGTAGAATGGAGATGCTAGAAAATGTAAAGTCGGTAAAGGTTCCAAAGGGAAAAACAATTCCAGACCTTTCTGAGTTTTTATTCCTCAATCCAACTCTCTACAGTTCAAAGGATTCTAGGAAACAAATGGAATTTAGGACACTGAGAAACCCAAACAATTTTTACAAATGAAAAGTACCAGAAAATATTTCCTCTTAATGAGCTGCCATAAGAGATCTGAGGCACTGCTACATGAGCTAATATTAACAAAATGAATACAGAAGTGAAATACAGAAGGAAATTACATTGAAGGTTTTCAAACTTTGCTATACATTTGAATCACTGGGAAGCTTTTAAAACATTCTGATACCTTGGCTGCAACCAAAATCAGAAATCAGTCTTTTGGGAGTGGGACTCAGGCATCAATAACTTTTGAAACTTCCTTGGTGATTCCAATCTGCAGCTGAGTTTGAGAACTAGTAAGTTAAAGATACTGAAAAGAAGCACTTGGCCAAATCCAGAATGTGAGAAATTTCATAAGATTGAAGACCTAAGTTCCTCAACAAACAATGGCATTTTTACAAAAATGAGGGAGAAAGAAAGGGAATTGTCACGGATTAAAAGAGAATGAATAGCCTTATCAACCAAATGCAAATAAAAAACTATATTTGGATCCTAATGGAAAAAAATAAACGTGAAAAGGTATACTTGAGAAAATTGGGAGAATTTTAACAAAAATATTAAAGAATTACTGTCAACACTGTTAAGTGTGATAATGATACTATGGTTATGTTATGATAACATACATACAGTTATAACAAACAGTCCCTTTTTGTAAGAAATTAACATTGAAATACTTGTAATTGTGGGTAAACTAATAAGATGTCTTGGTCTCCAATTTGCTATAAAATTAAAAAAAGACAGAGAAAGAAAAAGAAAAAGAGAAAGGGAAGAAGAGAGTAAGAAAAGAAAAGAAAGAGGGGGGGGGAGAGAAGAAGGGAGGAAGAGAAGAAAGCAAGGAGAAAAGAGGGAAGGAGGAAAAGGGAAGGAAAAAGAGAGAAAGGGAAAAGAATAAAAGAAAATATACAGAAGATGATGGCTGAAACTGAGTGATGGGCATATAAGCATTCATTATAATATTCTTTCTACATTTACATATGTTTGACATTTCCCCCAAAAAAATATTTTTAAATATTTAATGAAGTTCTACCTTCCTGAATAATACTATCCAAAAGCATTTAGGGAGGGTCAGAACAAGTGAGAGAGAGGACCACAGCCCAACCCAGAATAGATTTGGAGGCCAAGTGGAGCAGAGGGTGTCCGGGTGACCACAGGATCGGGATCCTACAGCAGGAAGACTAAACTGACTCATTACTATCACCTATTCCACAAACCCCATTGAGTCTTCACCACCTATCCTATTTAGAGTTTGAGTCCAACTGAGCAGAGTAAAAATGCATGGGAGTAGGAAATTGGCTGCAAACAGAAAGTCTGCAAACTAGTGAACAAATATGTCAAGTAAGTAAATAAATATATTGAAGATAATGAGAGCGAGTTTTCTCATTATCAGAAAAGAGTTACAAATATGGAAGAGAGAAAGCTAGAATGAACCCTGTAATGTTGGACTGGAACTAAGAGTGTTAGTATGAACTCAGTTGCCAATATTTATAGTTTTATATATACACACACAACTCTCTCTGTATATATACATACATACCACGCACACATGTGTAACTCAAGCTAGGACTCTCTGGAGGTTCAAAAACTGGTAGATCAGCTTGGGGCCCACAGCTTAGTGAGTAGGAGGCCGGCCACGTACCCTGAAGCCCGTGGGTTCAAGCCTAGCCTGGGCCTGCTAAACAACAATGACAACTGCAACCAAAAAATAGCCAGGCTTTGTGGTAGGTGCCTGTAGTCCCAGCTACCCAGGAGGCTGAGGCAAGAGAATCGTTTAAGCCCAAGAGTTGAAGGTTGCTGTGAGCTGTGACGCCACAGCACTCCACTGAGGGCGACATAATGAGACTCTGTCTCAAAACAAACAAAAACTGGTAGATCTCCAGCACTAAGCAAGACCCAAGACTGCTGTTAAAACTATGGGTCCTAGTTCTTCTTCACTGTTACAAAGCCCTCTTGCTCCTTCTGATCTCCAACCAAGGATCCCTGAATCTTAAAGGTTTTGGAGAGCTTGAGTATCACAACACAAATCCATATGATATGGGCGGCTTTGCGATAGGTTCTTCTTCAGAATGTTATTCCTCCCTCCTAAAATACAGAAACCATCCATCACAAAGAGAAGTAATGAATGGCACTAAAATTCAAAGTAACAAAAGTGACAAAGTAACAAATTCAAAGTAACACCACGACTAGTCACTGAAGATAATTTGCTGTCATGGTTACAAATAATAATAGTAAAAATGATAATAGCAAATCTTTAAATCGTGTTTACTCTGCATCTAGTACTGTTTTAAGCATCTTACACATACTAACTCATGTAATCCTCGCAAAAACCCAGCGAGTTAGGTGATACCATTGTCCCCATTTACAAAGCAGTACAATGAAGCACAGACAGATTAAGGGACCGGCCAAAAGTCACACAGCCAATAGGTGGCAGAACCAGGATTCAAACAAGGCAATCTGACTCCGAAATTCTGGCTCTTGACCAGTACCACAGAATAATTTAAAGACCTTGAAACTGACCTTGTCTCCATGCAGAGCAAAAATGAAACGGCTCCCACTTTCAAGGCTTGTCTATGTTACCCAGGAATCCCGTCTCGAAACGCCCTAAAAGACCGACTTGGATACCCGGAAACGGCCCTGGAGTAAGGGCACCCGGGGAGGGCCCTACGCAGACACGCCCAGTACCACTGCGCTCGGCCAGAGAGCGCCCTTCCGTCCCCCACGGCCTCTCCCAGGGTCTCTCTCCCCAGGCAGGAGATAAGACTGAAGGGGACTGGTGAGGGAAGGGCTTCTCTCCCCAGCCCCCCACACACCTGCAATCACAGCCCTACCAGGGAACAAAAAATCAGCAGCACCCGCCGCGGGAAAGGCACAGACGGAGACCTAAACCCACACCTTGAAGTGGGCGCCCGACGGGCGTCTCCCACTCACCCCACACTCAAAGTGTGTCCGAAATTAGCAAACCACCCGCAGGGCGGGGCACAGAAGTGACTTCCGGGCCTCTCTAGCCGCCTCCCTGACACTCGGTCGTTTGCTTGCCTCCCACCTCGTCTCTGCCCCTCTGGTTTTGCTATTAAAGATGTTTTTAATCTCACAGTATGAGAGCTCCTAAAAAAGAGAGGAGAGGGAGAGAGAGTTTTAAAAAATGATTTTTTTCAACTGTAACAGAGGGAGAAAAAGCAAGGTGTAGAACTGTCTATAGTTTGCTGCATTTGAATAGAAGGGAGTCAAAAGAATGTAAATTATATTTGCTTATGTAGTCACAAAAGAACTCTGGAAAAATATGTAAGAAAAATTAACATTGGTTATAAACTGGATGAATGGGGGGGACAAAGGTGAGAGGGAGAGTTTTACGATAGGCATTTTAAACGTTTTTAATTTTTAGAGCTGATTGCACTGCCTAATTAAAACCTTAATTATAAATACATATCTGGCTTAAGAAGCATGTTGAATAGTTTGCATGGAAAAGCCAAGATAATCTAACATACGAATTATGATGAAATAAGAAAGTTTAGTAAGGTTGCTAAATTTTAAAAAAACTCATATTCACCATTGCAATTCTCATCACCAGAACAAGTTAGGAACTGTAATTTTCTTTTTTTGAGACAGAGTCTCACTATGTCACCCTGGGTAGAGTGCCATGGCGTCACAGCTCACAGCAACCTCAAACTCTTGGGATAAAGGGATTCTGTTGCCTCAAGTACCTGGGACTACAGGTGCCCACCACAATACCCGGCAATTTTGTTGTTGTTATAGTTGTCATTGGGTTTTTTTTGTGGGCTGGCCCGGTTGGGTTCAAACTGGCCAGCCCCAGTGTATGTGGCTGGTGACCTAGTTGCTGAGCTACAGTCGCTGAGCCAGGAAGTGTAATTTTTAAAATACAGCAATCGTAGGAGCGAAGAAATACAAAAAGTGCCTTAATGGAAACATTACAAAGCTTTACTTATTAAAGACAAATAATTTCCTAAATTAATATACAAATTCAGCGCAAAACCAATCAAAATCGCAAGTGTGCTCTATTGAACTTGACTAGTTGATTCTAACTCATATGGAATAATTAAAGCATAAAGAAGATCCAAGGAAGTGTAGAAACTTGCCTTTCCTGAGAGATTTATTTTAAATGTATAGTAGTTAAGACTGCAGTATTAACACAACCAAAGACAAATAGATCAAGGAAGCAGAGTTTAGGACTAAGAAACAAGCATGTGTGATGCTTGATTTAAGAAAGAAGCTGCATCACAAAGCAGTGGGGAAGAAGGAGCTACTTGACAAACAGTACTGTGATATTTGGTTATCTAAATGGAAAAATAAAATTGGGCTTCCACTTCACATGTTGCACAGAAATCAATTCCAGTAAGGCTAAAAACTTAAAAATTAAAAAGACCTTTTACACTTGTAAAAGAAATTTTAGAATAATTTCTGTATGAAATCAAGTAAACCAAAAAAAGAATTTATTTATTTATTTTTTTTTTTTTGAGACAAAGTCTCTCTTTGTCACCCTCAGTAGAGTGCCATGTCATCACAGCTCAACAACAATCTCAAACTCTTGGGCTCAAGCAATTTTCTTCCCTCAGCCTCCTGAGTAGCTGAGACTACAGGTGCCTGCCACAATGTCTGGGTATTTTGTTTGTTTGTTTGTTTTAGAGATGGGGCATTGTTCCTGCTCAGGAGGGTCTCAAATTCCTAAGCTTAGGCAGTCCATCTGACTCAGCCTCCCAGAGTGCCTGGCCCCCAATTGTTTAAAGTATGGAGAAAAAAAATAAATAAATTTGACCTCATTGAAAATTAAAACTACATAAAGAGACATGATAAACCCATGGAAACTATAATCAAAAGACTAGGAGAAGATATTTGCAACACATGTAATCAATAAAGGATTAGCACATTGCATGTATAAAGAACGTCTACAAAAAAAATAAATGTTTAAAAGTCAGCTAACAAACAAAAAGGCAAAGAATAAGCACAGGCAATTCCCAGTAGCAGAATCATTAATGACCAATAAACATAAGCAAATATATTTACTTTAATAATTAAAGACAAATTTTAAACCATTTAATACCCTAACATTAGCTAATATAACATTTGCTGATAAGAAAGTGAAAATTTTGAAACTCTTATACACAGTTGCTAGGAGTATAAATTGGAATTCATCTTAGAAAATAACTTTCTAAGCTTCAAAATATTAACATTTACAATTTAGGAGCTCTTATATGTGTACATTAATAAGAATGCAAATGAGTGACTAGTCTAGGCCAGACATAGTTTTAGCTGTTTAGGACCCAACAGTGGCAAAAAATGCAAAGAGTACTGCTTTCATAGAGTTAATGTTCCTGGGGAGACTTAGAAAATAAATAAATAAACATTAAGTAGAATAAATACATAAACTAGACTAGAAACTGATTGAGCACTGTGATTTTAAAAAGAGGAAGAAAAGAAAGAAAAAATCAGAGTAGAGTGACTAGAAGCTCTAGTGTGGGAGGGGACTAACATCAGCATAAACTAGGAACGGCAGTGTAAGTCTGGTGACATTTTGGCCAACATCTGAAGGAGATGAAGGAGTTAGCCCTGTGCATAACTGAGGGAGAGTGTTTCTGATAGAGGAAATAGCAGGGACCCCAGGGGGGCTGAGGTGGAGTGAGCAAGAGGGAGGGTACAAGAGGTAAAGTTAGGGAGACAACCAGGGTCATTTCTTGTAAGCCCCAGTGGGCTATTGCAAAGATTACAGCTTCTATGTAAAACCGGGAGCCTTTGCAGGGTTTTAAGGAAGAGAATGACATGCTGACTCAAATGATTGCTCTGGCTGCTGTGTTGAAAATGTCCTGGAGGGTAACAAGAACAGAAGTAGGGAGACCGTTTACAAGTCTATTGCAGGATTCAATGAGGAAAGAAGATGGTGTCTCAGACCAGGTGATAATAATAAAGATGGTGAGACAGCTGGATATATTCTGAAGGTAAAACCGCATGAATTCCTGACAAATTGGATGTGGGATGTGAAAGAAACACAGAATTCAAAGATAATTATGAGGTTAAATGGAATTACTGAAAAGATGAAACCATAATCAGCTGAGATATGAAAGATTTTGAGGTGGAGAAAGTTTGGAGAGGGGAAACAATATGTGACTTTCGGTCAGGTTAAGTTTGACATGCTAGACCAATCATTTGCCCATTATTCTTACATTCATTCCCTGCCTTCCTTTGCCCTGCTCCATATCTGAGGGAACTGCATTTCCCAGACTTCTTTGCTCTTGAGTTTCTGGATAGGTTTGGCCAATGGAAGTCAAAGGAAGAATTCTAGAGGGCAAGGGGAGAGATACCGGGAAATTTCTCCCAAGGTCTCTCTGTGCTTTGGGAATGTCAACCACTATCTTACCCAGACTCCAATTCTTGGTCTTTGGTTTTTTTATTATTCTCCCTTAAAGTTCTTGATGATACAGCTTTCATTGGATAAATCAAACTTCGTGTCTTTTTTTGACCCTCCAACACTAAGGGTAATGTCAGTTTTCTACTGTTGCTGACCTCTGAGTTGCCTCATCATTTCCTATTTGGCTCCTCAGCTTTTCCTTCACCTTGCAACTCAATCCTTGTATTAAGTCCTTAGTATTAGGTACACCTAGAGTGCTTTCTTTTTTCTATACACACCCTGACTGATTTCTAAACGTGTAGTCTGAAGTAAAAACAATGAGAAGGCATTTAGATATATGAATTTGGAAATCAGGAAAAGAGTTAGGGCTAGAATTACGAACTTCGGAATCAGAGGCAGAAAGCAAGCATGTAAATCTCTGCAGGTGGATGAGATCACATAGGAAATGAGTATATGTAAAGAAGAGAATTCCCAGGAAGCTGACCCAAGACTCTGGGATTTGTATGCAGGAATTTATTGGTATTTGTCATCAGGTATAACACTCATGAGGGATTAAAGAAATAGGACTAGGCAGAGTAGTTAATGTTATAATAAAGGGGGTTCAACAAAGATCTTCAGACTTCCTTCCCACTCTTATAGGCCCAGTCACATGATTTTTCCTTTTTGTTTTCAATTTTCCAATCTAGGCTCTTCCACATCATCTATGGCATTCATGGTTACTCTAAATGTACTATTCTTACCTATGTCCATTTTTCTTTCCAGCCAATAGATAACTAGGTGCATCACCCAAAGCTCTGCTTACTAGATGGACTTCTCTGACTGCTAATACCAAAGTCACATCTGAGAGGGGCTCTAAGACAGCCATCATCCATTTTAAACCTGTACTGACATACCACACCAATTCATCCATGATCCAAACTCGGTGTTTTCCTTCCTTTGTTAACTGGTCTGTAAGGAACGCTCACTCACCATAACCATTACACACTCACATAGTCACAGGGATGAGCTGAGAGTGAGGTGCAGCAAAGATGGATTACAAGAACATGTAGGCCACTTGTTTAGAAAGCCTATTTGCCTGTCTTGCATCCCTGCACATATCCAATCCTGGGCATGCCACTCCCATCTTATGGTAAAAAGTTGCTGGACCCATTAAATCTGCTATCTTGGTGGATCTGATAGAAGTTAGTTTATAATCAGCAGCTCTGTCCACATGGTTATTTGAAGTCATGTGACCAGGTGCTCTACCAAGACTTAGTAGCACACTAGATGTTTTTCCAAAGATGTATGATTCATCAAGTATGTTATGACCTCACTTAAGAACCACATGGCTCTATGTTGTGATTCTGTTATTAGTTTGCTATGTACTCAGTAGAGCACATTCTTCGCCATACCTGTCAAATGGCCTGAGCACAAGTGTTGCATGTGCTTCAGGGTCCTTTCCTGCCTTGGCTCTCACTCAAATCTGCCAACCTTCACTGTTATTCAATAAATATGTCAGAGATTTTTCATAAATGTGAAACATGCTGTATCTAGTACCTAAAGAGGCAAACCAAGCATCATGCTTCTTTCTTGGTCGTAAAAGTACACAATGCAATATTTTTTTTCTTTATTTGAAGAGGTAGATCCAGCATGCCCCAGACAACTGGACATATATAAAATCTTCACTTACATAGTGGGCACTGATTCTCCATTTGATATATCTCCTCCCTTCTGTAACAAATGTTTCTTGCCCAGGCCTCCAACATATCATATTTTGCTCATGTGGTCTGCTTAATACATCAGCAGCAGCTCCTCCATGCTAACCCCCACCCTCCTGTGGAGCTGGGAATTCCAAAGGGCAGAGATAAGGAAAGGGCAGTACTTCAGAGGACCCTGGAGAGGGAGGCCTCAGAAGCTCAGGCTCAGGGCTGAGGTGGCTTTGGCTCATTACCTTCTCTATTGTCTCAATGATGAAACTGAGCCATTAGCCAGAAGCATAACAGAGGAGGTAGAAAGTATGGCCAGAGGTGGAGGGAAAACAAAGGAAGAACCAGGAACAGATAAAGAGGGGAACTCACATAAACACACAGGGACAGAGACCCAAGTGGAAAGCTGTCTCACATTTGCAGTTGGGAGCAGGGAAGGGCTGCAGGATCTGGCAGGGTAGAAGATTGGGAAGCTCAACTTGAGGATGGTGAAAAGGGGGGACAGTTGGCAATATGAGTGATGGGGAGTGTCTGTAAATACAGATGAAGTTTCACTTCTTCACCTGTCACTCACCACATGCTGTGCTGCTCAGGTTCCTAACAGACCAGGGACTGGTATGGGCTGCATAGCCCAGGGATTGGTGACAGCAGCCATATAGGGCATCACAGCCGCAAACTGGGCATACTACTTGGTTGAATTTGTAGTAGTTAATTGATTCTTAGGATCTGTCTCCTTTGGTAGGGCCATGCTGGTGAGATAAAGAAGGGAATGATAAAGATTACTGCCTTTGCAGTCTTGTCTTTAAGGTTGGCATTAAACTTTCCACTCTTTCTGGGACTCAAAAAAATTATTTGAGTTACTCTTTTGGCTGAAGAAGGGGTAGCAGTTTCAGAAATATCACTTAGTTTTCCCCAATATGACAGCTCTTAAACCCTAGCTCAAAGGATCAAAGTAGAATTATTCCAACTCTAAAGTACGTTCAATTAAGTTTTATAATCAGAAATGATAGAAATAATAATTGTACTGAGAGGATGTCTGTGGACCAAATATGAACCTTAACTGGACCAGAATTGTATTTTTTTTTTTTTTCTTTTTTGGCCAGGGCCAGGTTTGAACCTGCCACCTCTGGTATATGGGGCAGGCACCCTCATCCTTGAGGCACAGGTGCCACCCAGAATTACATTCCAACAGGGAGTCACAATGACATTTTAGGTAGGTAGGTATTAGTGTCACTCAGACTTTGAGTAAAGACTCCAAAAATCTTCGGGTATTCTCCCCTTTCTCTAATGTACATCTAAATAAGTAAATGCCCTGTTAGTCTCTTCCTATGGCTGCTTGTGTGTCATCATGACATATTTGCTGGCTTCCTTCAGAGCAGAGGAGATAGAGAAAAAGAGACAAAAAAAAAAAAAAAAGCCACAATTATTTTTATGATGGAAGTTATATACCATCACCTTTGCCACTTTGTCTTCAATAGAAATGAGCTATCAAATACAGCCCTTATGTAAAGGGAGAAAAATTAGACCTTTTAAAAGGAGGAATATCAAAAGTAAGGGTATATGGCACATCTCTTGGGTGCAGGGCACAACTACAAGAGGAACTTCACCTAACAAATGCAAACACTGTAACCTAGTTGTTTGTACCCTCATATTAATCTAAAATAAAAAAATAATAAAAAAGAAAAAAAAGAATGTCAAAGAAATTGGTACTTATTTTAAACCACTACACCATTTGGGCCATCTTTACTCTCTCCATTCTGCTCTTGGGTGTGGAATTGAATTGTGGTCCTTCCACTATGCCATCTCTCTAGAACAGCAGTTGTCAACCTGTGGGTCGCGACCCATTTTCAACCATGAAATTACATTGCGGCATTAAGAAGGTTGAGAACCACTGCTCTAGAAAATGTTTCATGTGGTTCCATATGATCTCTTTCATTGAGTACTAGCCTGGAATCTTTAAGTCTTTTTCTTATGAACCCAAATATACCTACCTGCCATAAGGCCCCAGATCAGTCCTCTTAGGGAATATGACACATCTGAAGGCCAAGAAGGAATCAGCAGTCATCCAGCTTCAGTTGATGGTGACACAGTTCAAATATGAATCTTTTGGCCTCCACCAAATAAGAATAAGGTAAGGACTTTAACAGACCCATTCAGATCTCTGGTGGCTTTGTATAGGGTAATAGTTAAGACTGTGGAGGCCGGGTACAGTGGCTCATGCCCCCACAGTCCTAACTATTACCCTGTACAACTTGGGAGGCTGAGGTGGGTGGATTGTCTGAGCTCACAGGTTCAAGACCAGCCTGAGCCAGAGCAAGACTTCATCTCTAAAAATAGCTGCGTGTTATGGTGGGCACCTGTAGTCGCAGCTCCTTGGGAGACTGAAGCAAGAGAATCGCTTAAGCCAATGAGCTTGAGGTTGCTGTGAACTATGATGCCATGATACTCTACCAAGGATGACAAAGTGAGATTCTGTCTCAAAAAAAAAAAAAAAGAAAAAAGAAAAGACTGTGGACTTATGGACTCTGGGGCCAAATTGCCAAATTGGAATTTAAGTACTGCCACTTAGTAGGTCTGTAACAGTAGGCAGGTCAGTTAACCTCCTTGTGCCTTCAGCTTATGCTTTATCAAATGGGGATTATAGCACTTTGGTCACAGTCATTTGAAGATTAATAATTATTTTAATATATGTAAAATGCTTAGAACAGGGCCTGCCTTGTATTAAATATTCTATAGTTCCTGCTTGTATACATCTTCACTGGGACCCTTGCTTTCTTTGAGTGATCCCCACCAGCCATTTCGACAATGCTGATGACCTCTTACTCTGCTAGCCTAAATATCCCTGTTTCAACCCTCCCCATTACACTGCCAGTTTTGCATTTCCAGAACATGTCTGTTACAAATTATTAGGTCAATGCTGTCTCAGTTGGATCCCTTTTTCACAGCTACTCTATTTATAATCGAAAGCCTGGTTTATTTAGCAAATCTCCTATTGCTAGACACTGAGGTTGTATCCTGTTTTTCATTATTTGGAACACCACTGCAGTGACAGGCCTTGTACTTTCCTCCTGGAGCACAAGTATAAGTGCAGGATCATAGAACGTGTACATTTTTAAAGTTTTACTGAATTCATTAATAAAACACTGGCAAAAGTTGAAAAAATATTAATGAGCCTTAACATATCCACCCACCTTCAAAAGTTAGCAACTCATGGCCAGTCTTCTCTCATGTATATCCCAATCCATTTCTTCCCTTGCCTCATTATTTTGAAGCAAATCCCAGATATATTATTTTACCTGTAAATAATTCAGTACATATCTTTAATAAATGAGAACCTTTTAAAAACAAACCCTAATATCTTTATCATATAACAATTCAATTAGTTATTCCTTTTATCATTACATATGCAACAAGTGTTTAAATTTCCAGTTTTTGGGTTTTTTTGTTGAGACAGAGTCTCACTTTGTTGCCCTTGGTAGAGTGCCGTGGCGTCACAGCTCATAGCAACCTCAAACTCCGGGGCTTAAGTGATTCTCTTGCCTCAGCCTCCAAAGTAGTTGGGACCACAGGCACTTTCTACAATGCCTGGCCAGTTTTTCACTGCAGTTATTCAGCTGGCCCAGGCTGGGTTCAAACCTGCCACCCTTGGTGTATGTGGCTGGCATTGTAACCACTGTGCTACGGGCATCAAGCCATAAATTTCCAGCTCTTATAATTAATTTTACATTTGTTTGAATCAGGATCCCCCATGTGCAAAAAGAGTGTCTTCCTGTCTGTCTGTCTCTTTTTTAAATATCTCAGACTAATATAAGGGTATAGACGATTAGGTTACATTGTTTGCATGTTAGGTAGAGTACAAGTTGTAATTGTCCCCCTCACCCAGGTGTGCCATACATCCTTACATTGTGCCTGTTAGGTAAGAACACACCAATCCCCCTAGCTCCTTTCCTTGCCCCCTCTTCCCCACTTGTTTGTGGTTTTTTGTGTGTGGGGGTGTATTTGTCTACTGGCTTCGTCTTAGTAGTATTGAGTACATTGGATACTTGCTTTTCCTTTCTGTGATACTTTACTTATAATATTCTCCAACTGAATCTAGGTTAGTACAAAAGATACAAAGTCTCCATCTTTTAATGGCTGAATAGTAATCCCACAGTATACATATACTGCAGTTTGTTAGTCTATTCATGTGCACTTGGATTGCAAGTGATGGACACTTGGATTGATTCTACATCTTAGCGATTGTAAATTGAGCTGTAATAAACATTCTAATGCATATGTCCTTATGATAAAATGATTTTTTCTTCTGAATAGATCATCTTCTCTCTTTTAATTGATGGATTTCTCCTCCATTTCTTTTTTCCCCATTGCATTGTATTTGTTGAGGGGAGGAAAGAGTGTTCATACTGTAATTGCTCACAATTTTTGTTTTGTTTAGATCACTTTTCCTTCATGGGTTCTATCTTGATTCTGGACTACGATTTCAGCACCATCTATGGTTACCATGACACTGCCCATCTTTTAATCATACAGTATGCATTCTGACGAATATCTCTGTAGTATAGTTTAACATCATTTTCTGTCTTCTGTATTTCTGAACTGGTAGTCCAGAGGAGTTCAATTCCTTGTTGCATAGGCCTCTTTAACATGACAGCTTGCTTCACCAAAACATCTAAGGGAGAGCATGTGCTAGCAAGATAGAAGCCAGTTTTGTAACCTAATCACAGATGTGACATTCTATTAATTAGAAGCAAATTATTTAAGGAGAGAATTATATAGGCCTTGAATACTGGAAAATGCAATCATTGAAACATATTTCAGAGGCTGCCTCTCACATTTTACTCCCACGTTAAGTTATCTCAGTTCTCAAAGACAGTGGGGAATGACAAAATTAATGTATCACATCATATGTGCATTTAGAATTTTAACACCACTAAAGGACCATCAAATTGGCTGTGCCAATTTACATTCCCACCAGCATAGCATGGTTATCTTATTTCCTTGCCCATTATCAAACTTTAAAATATTTGTCAAGTTGTTAGGTTTGTAATTTTTAATCCTTGAATACTAATAAAATGGTGCATCTTTTTATATTTACTGGTCATTTGCATTTCCCCCTTTGTGAATTCCTTATTCATATCCTTTGTACAATTTTACTTTTGGGCTTTTTAACTTTTCCTTATCAGTGGGTAGAAATTTTTTATATTTTGAATACTAATTCCCCCAAAATATGGATATGGTTTGCTGATAATTCTTTTTCTCCACATTAAGGAAGCCTAAGAGTTGTGGAAGAGACCTAGTTAGTTGAAAGAGAAATAAAATGGTGTATAATTGTCTCATCTAGAGTCAGGTGCCTGTCCAGTAGTGCTGCCTTCCACTGCGGCCCGGCCTTTGCACACACATGAGCAGCTGTAAGCATGCTCTGGTTTTTCCTTTATAGTATCCTCCTTTAATATCTATGGACATTCCTACCGATCTACACACAATCTGATCCAGTTCTACACCAATGCTGAGGTCTTAGTCTCTTACCACTTACGTTTTGTTTAGATCACTTTTCCTTCATGGGTTCTATCTTGATTCTGGACTACGATTTCAGCACCATCTATGGTTACCATGACACTGCCCATCTTTTAAAAATGGCATTCTCAAAGCCTAGTGTGGTGGCTCACACCTACAATCCTAGCACTTTGGGAGGCCCAGGCTGGAGTATTCCTTCAGGTCAGGAGTTCAAGACCAGCCTAAGCAAGACTGAGATCCCAATCTCTACAAAAAATAGAAAAATTAGCCAGATGTGGTGGGCTATACCTGTAGCTCCAGCTTCTCAAGAAGCTAAGACAGGAGTATTGCTTGAATCTATGAGTGTGAGGTTGCAGTAAGCAATCATGACGCCACTATACTCTATCCCAGGCAACAGGAGACCAGATTTAAGAAAAAAGGAGAGAGGGTGGGAAGGAAGGAAGGAAGGAAATCTCCAGAGAAAAAAAAATTTTTAATGAGAAGCTGGATTTTATTCTTTAAATGTATAAAATAGTTAATTCAACAAATAAATGCTTTCTCACATGTCTGACATAAAATTAGACATAGAGAAAAGTACCACTGGAGTTTCGACATTTTTAGATAATTGTAAACATTATTTGCTATAAGTCTTTGAATCTGAAATTCTATATAAGTGTCTGAATTTAAAATATTACTTAATATTTTCACTATATACAACAGATTTGCTCTGGAAGGGAACAATCTAATGTGTAGTTATCATTTTTTCTATGTATTTCTAATGTCTGCATTGTATCCATTAGTTTGCCTCAATCTGACAGATGAGCATTGTGTTCCAAGTAGAAATGCGCAACACATCTCCGAAAATCCAGGAGGTCTAGAGAGTCACTTGGGTTACAGGCTCTATGTAGTTGCCATGCATTGTTCATGGCTGCATCAATCATATAGCTCATCAAAATTGAGTACCATTTCTTGCTTCTTATCCTCACCCTGTATTTGGAAATAATTTGATCCATTTTAACTACACCTTCTTTGCATTTATTGTACACTTTCACAATGGATGGCTGACTTATCTGAGGGATCTCTTCATCATTGGCAAAACAACTTATCTCACTAATTGGTTCTATGCCTACAGCATTGGAACACAGACTGATAATGTCATCACCATACCAATGACACAAAATTATTTCATCATTTTCTTCCACTCGGAAATCAATATACCCCCTCTTCATTTTTTTCATATGTTCTGCATTCATAAGGGGGCATTTTTCTGTTCTGTTCTCCCTAATCATTCCTGTTGCCCTCACCCCCTTCTTCTTCAAGGCTGACACCAATCTGACACTTGTAAAGAAGGTATCAAAACACAGGTGATAAGGATATTGACCTCTCTCTAAAAGAACATCAGCAAAGCTCATCACTAGATTTCCACCTAATCCAAGGCCACGATCTTCATATGCCTTCATACTTGATTCTTCTTGATGAGGTTCAAACCAAACCAGATAACCCTGTGTGGTGGTACCACACCAGATTTTATAGCCAATTCTAATAGGCTTTCCATTCAGGAATCGGTCACTATCAAAGCATTCACACATTGATTTATCAAACCAATAGTATTCTTCCAGGGGAGCATACAAGAGGAAATTTTTATTCATTTGCTTTATAAGTGGCCTCAGTTTTGTAAACTTATCTTTTTGATCTAGGTGGCCATTATCTGCAAAGTGCAGGTATGAGAAAATTGATTCAAATCGGTCCCTTCTAATTGCATCTCTAACAAAGTTCTGATCAGCATCAGGGACTTCCCAATACATTCCCCTTCTGGGATGCCTCACAAATCCACTCAAAAGCAGAACACCAAACACACACCTCATTTCCTGAATTGTGACTGCCAAGCTGACACTTTTCTGAGAAGCATAATTATTGGTTTCACTGACAATTAAGTTGAATGTTTCATCATCAAAAAATAATTCAAAGAGCTCTACTGGGTTCAACTTTTCACTCTTGAGATTCAGAAGTCCAGAATCCAGGGCTGACCAGCTTGGAAAGTTGGGTTTAATATCTCTTTTGGTCCAATTTTTTTCTGGGACACTTGGCACTTTTAGCTTCTTTTGAGCAGGCTGGGTCTCAGGCTCATTATCTTCCTCCATGTCTGAGTCACCAGAAAATGCAAGGCTTTGGAGTAGTTCCCTTACTCGAGCTTTGTCTTTTTTTCTCCCTTTTCGGGTCATAGTGCCTGTAGAATATTCCAAGGATGAGATGTGTGTCTGGGCCCACAAGTCACCCAGGTGATGGTCCTTCAGAGTGTTCAAATGTGTAACTGTCCTTTCAATAGGGACCGGAGTACAGGGGATGTGGGGTGCATGACCTCTGGGAAACAAACAAAAAAAAAAAAACAACATGTTATAAAAATCCTGTTTTTCCCAGCTATTTGGGGCGCTCAGGAGAGAGGACTCTTGAACCCAGGAATTTAAATCCATCCTGGACAATATAGAGAGAACCTGTCTCAAGAGGAAAAAAAAATCCTCAGTCTTATGCTTTAAAACATGATAAACGCACTAAAGCCTAAATCTTTTGGCAGGCAGAATTACTTACTTGTCATTCCTCACGTTTTCATGGGAAGGAGTTTGGCTAGACAACATTTCTGGCCTCTTTCCACCTCTCACTCACTCCTCATGACGTAAGAAACTGTTGAATCTGGAAAAAGGAACTGGGCATCCATGATGCAGCCCCTCCCTCTGTCCTCTTTAGAAGGAGGATGCAGACACCCCATGCTCCTTTTTGCCCCAGGTTGCATTGGGAGGACTGTGCAGAGGGACATCTGCTGCACTTCTTCCCTGCCACGTAGGAGCCTATTTAGCTCTGCCTCTGAGCTGCTTTATCCACTCGAGGGTCTGTCAGTACAGAGCTTAGGTTTTCAGAACCACCTGTTTTATTCCCATGTCACTGTTGGCTTAGAACTCAGACAAGGAAGGATGGTGTTATTTACCAGGCCTCCTCACACCTCACAGAATTGCTAAACATGGAAGAACTTAGCCTTTCCTAGTTCTACATTTATCTGGGGGACATACTGCTCTGGAAAGAAACAAAAAAAGAAACTCAGCTCACTGCACTTGAACTGATTTTTATGAGGTTTACATGGAAATAAGCCACAGTTGCTAAGATGAAAAGTATTATTTTACACAAACTTCTTATTTCTAGATATTTGCATTTCACCTATTAGTGTCTTATCAGTATACTAGCTTACTTTTAGAAGACATAGGGCAAAAAAGCAGTGAAAATATTATATTTTAATATAATTTACACTACATATATTTATTTACTTGAACTTCTTATCCTAACTGTCTTCAATGTCAATGTGTATTCAGCACATCCATTCTTAAGAGTTCCCTGACATTCACCACTTTAGTCAATCCTGTCATGACAGTGAGCCTTTCTGATGCTAAAATCTAAATTCCAAGAGATACAGGGTATTAAGCCCAATATTGTGAGAAAGGAAACAGGAAAAAGAGTGAGGTAAGGAACAAGGGTGGGAATAAGGGACTAGAGGAAGGATGCAGGGGTATGGGTGTGGCTGGATCTTTGACATATGATTGACCTGACACACCAAAACTGGAATACTGGAAAACTAGGCTACTTTCAGACTTTTTTTTTTTTAATGTGAAACAATGATTTATCTTTATTCTTATAGACACTGTGAGTCATGAGTCATGGTTTCAGTTAGCTGATGCTAAATGCCCCCAACAGGTACGTAACAGATTCCTATTCTCCAGTTATAACTCTATGCTAAGTTACTGAACATTATTTCTCTTCCTTAGCAGAGTTAGGCTCAGTCTTCACTAGCATAATGAAAGAGATATCAAAAATTGGGCAGCACCTGTGGCTCGAAGGAGTAGGGCGCCGGCCCCATATGCTGGAGGCGGCAAGTTCAAACCCAGCCCTGGCCAAAAACTGAAAGAAAAAAAAAAAGAGATCAAAAATTTCGCTTATCTTCTTAAGCTTCAAGACATTTTTATTTTAGCTGAGATTTAGCTCTTGTTTTCTGAAGATTAGCAAATGTCAATAAGGAGAATTCCCTACTCCCTGCCCTGCTCTTTAGCCTAATTATCCTGCCTTGTTTCCTTTCTCCTCTTTTCTCAAGTGTCTGAGGAGTTAATGGCTTCACCAGAAGCCATCCCTCTGCTTCTGGTTTGTTCCTTGCTTTGGGAGTATCTATGTTACATTTTTATTCATTTCCCCAACCAACACTTACGAAGTACCCACCACTATCATTAATTTCTCTACTACTATCATTAATTTCTCCTTCTTTATCACCTTTTGATCTACTCTTTGTTCAGGGCTTCTAATGAAGGTTGAGTCAATCCTACGCATCCTCACTAAGTCTTCTTTCAGTTCAGATGATATTTCTTTCTTAACCATCATGGAAGCTTCACTCGTAGACTTCACTTTCATCTAAATTCTCTGCCTGGCATCTTTATCTGCAGCTCCATAAATATGTAAGGGAGCGCAGGGAAGAGTGATTAAGCAGGACACACTGGGTCAGGACAGGATTCTGGAGGAAACTGTGTGCCAAATGAAGGTTTCGCACAATTATGGTATATTAACAATATTCAACAGGTCACCTTCTGAGCATCAGGCCTCCTATGATTGCAGAAGTAAGAGTGGTACTTATTCTGTATTATTCCAGGCAAGCAGGCTTTGACCAACTGGTTACTCTAGTTTCATTCCAAGTTCTTCTTATATCTCTATGATTTGATCCACTTAGCACTGTGGACACTCACCTGTTGGGTGTTCCTGAGATCGCCTGACCTTGTTCCATTTCTTCAGAAGTTTCTTGCTTTGCATTAAACAATCCATCTTTAGTTACAACTTCTTCAGCTAAAATGATACATTAGTGTTTTAAATGTCATTATCTGTGAATTTTGAAAAAACAACCTCCAGTGTAGGGAATATATGTTCCAAATTAAACCAAACAAATAAAAAATCAACAGATGTCTGTGTACGGAATAGATGTTCCATATTAAACCAAACAATCAACAGGTGTCTTGGGGTTTACAGTTAGTTTCATCAATCCTACAAAACATGGCACAATATGGGAAAATGATAAGAAAGTCAATTAAGGAACAAGAGCTCAGCTTGAGAGAGGGCCCAAAGCACATTTAAAGAAAATTAAAAACGAAGCTGGGTACAGTCACTCATGGAAGCCTAGCACTCTGGGAGGCCAAGGCAGGTGGATTGCTTGAGCTCATGAGTTCAAGAGCTGCCTGAGCAAGAGCAAGCCCCTATCTCTACTAAAAAAATAAAAAATAAATAGAAAACCTAGCTAGGCCTTGTGGTGGGCACCTGTTAGTCCCAGCTACTGGAGAGGCCAAAGCAAGAAGATCAATTGAGCCCAGGAGTTTGAGGTTGCTAAGGATGACCACATGGCACTCTAGCCAGGGTTACTGAGTGAGAGTCTCAAAAAAGAAAAAAGAAAAAAAAAAAAAAATTAAACATGAACAGTAGTGTTCTCAGTAAAGAGAACATCCTCTGAAGTACAGAGGAAGGGAACATGCAGAGGTGTTTGTGGACCTTCCAAGTCTGAAGGGATATGTGAAATGACAAGTCATATGGAAGCCTGTTAAGGGAGAAAAAGGGATGCAAAGAAGGAGTTGCTGAGGGAATCAGGGAATAGGGAGGAATGAGCAGAGATGACAATAAGAATTAGTAAGTGGATGATTAGCAACAGAAGAAGAAAACGTGACTGGGAAGGATGCAAAATGGTAAGAGCTGAGAGAAGTCAGCAAGTAGAGGTCAGAAGAAGGGAATGGGAGGGTGAGAGGGTCTGTAAGAAATGTCTCCCAAGAGCCAATTCAGGATTAGTGGAGAGAAAAGGAGAGCACAGGCAGGGAACCATCCAGCGGCCTGTCCTTACTCATCAGACTGAGGCTTGCAACCTTCCTCTGAGCTGAGTTCACACAGGGGTTCCTCTGAGCCAGACTCAGATGTGGCCACTCCCATGGGGCAGGGGCCTGGGCTGTTTCTTCCTCAGTCTTCACTGATGTCTAAAAAAACAAAAAATGACCTCTTTGTTTCTGTTGTGGTAAAAATAGGGGGTTCAGTTGCTAAGGGTATTGAATACCACACTATAGACCAGTGGTACCAACCTCTCAGGGCATTCTTGTAAATTTGTGGGAACATATTTTGTTCCCACAATGATGCCTCACCACCTTATGCCAATATCATTCATAAGGAGAGGCCAAAGATGCTAGATACCCCGCACTGTGTGGGGCAGTCCCACACTACAAAGAACTGTCCCATATTCTGTAGGACTTTCAAGTGTCCTACTGAATCAAACCTACAATCAATATAAATCCACTGCCTCTTGAAGAGTTTTTATAGGGAAATACTAAAAACACCAGAAATTCAAGAACATTACAAAGAAGGAAGCTTACATAGAATAAAAACACTGTCACAATAGTTGATTCATTCAGACTATTCTACACAATTTTATAGCATTTTCTACTGTGTATTTGGTTGAAAAGTATTTCAATACAATATTGTAGCTACTGCAAATGCAATTAAACTAATTATAAATAAATAATGGAGGCATCTTGAGACTCCTTTTAACAGATTTGGAACCTAATGTAAATGGAGAGCTCACAAATTTTATTAATAAAGATTATTTTAAAATATTTCAAACCTCTATTGAATGATTTCTAGGTTAGAAAAATTATACACAGAAAATTATTTACTTTGCGGGTCATCTATGGTTTTCTATCTTTATATGGCACTATCTCCAAAGGGCTACCATATGGCTGTTCATTAATGTCTTGATTTTTTGTTTCATGTGTCAATCTACCCTTTCTTTCCAATTGCCTGAAAAAGGATACAGTGCTCAGTCTTTTAACAGGCCAAATGTCTGTTTCCACAAAAAGGGGAATTTCAAGACAGAAGATATGTTTTCTCTTTACCTTATCACTACCCCCTCCCAAACTGCAAACACAGAATTATTTTTGATAGTAAAAAGCCAACCCCTTGGTTGGAGGTTGCTGTGAGCTGTGACGCCACGACACTCTACCCAGGACCACATAGTGAGAATGTCTCAAAAAAATAAAAATAAAAATAAAAAGCCAACCTCATTTAAATACAGGCATAAACTTGGAGATAGTGCAGGTTCAGTTCCAGACCAATACAACAGAGTATCACAATGTGAGTCACACAATTTGGGGGGGGGGGGGGGGTTTCCCAGTGCACATAAAAGTTAGGTTTATACTACACAGTAGTCTATTAAATGTGTAACACCATTATGTCTAAAAAATCCAATGAATATACCTTAATTTAAAAATATTTTACTATGCTGGGTGTGGTGGCTCACACGTATAATCCTAGCATCTGAGAGGGTAAGATGGGAGGATCCCTTGAGCTCAGGAGTTCAAGACCAATCTGAGCAAAATCAAAACTCTATCTCTACTAAAAATAGAAAAATTAGCTGGGCATCATGGCAGGCACACATAGTCTCAGCTACTCGGGAGGCTGAGGCAGGAGGATTGCTTGAACCCAGAAGACTGAGGTTGCTGTTAGTTAGACTGGTGCCATTGCACTCTAGCCTAGGCAGCAGAGTAAGACTCTGTCTCAAAAAAATAAAAATATATACATACAGAAAACAAATATTTTATTACTAAAATATGTTAAAAACCATCAAACCTTCAGTGAGTCACAATCTCTGTTTGTGGACAGCTTTGCTTTGATGTTGATAGCTGCTGAAAGATCAGGGTGCTTGCTGAAGGCTGGGGTGGCTATGGCAATTTCTTAAAATAAGACACTAGTGAAGTTTCCTTCACTGATTGACTCTTCCTTTCGTGAAAGATTTCTCTGTAGCATACGATGGTGTTTGATAGCATTTTACACACAGTAAAATTTCTTTCAAAATTGGAGTCAAGCTGGGTGCGGTGGCTCATGCCTGTAATCCTAGCACTCTGGGAGGCTGAGGCAGGTAGATTGCTTGAACTAATAGGTTCAAGACCAGCCTCAGCCAGAACCAGAGCGAGACCTTGTCTCTAAAAAAAAAAAAAAAAAAAAAAATAGCCAGGTATTGTGGTGGGTTCCTGTAGTCCCAGCTACTTGGGAGGCTGAGGCAAGAGAATTGCTTGAGCCTAAGAGTTTGAGGTTGCTGTGAGCTATGATACCATAGCACTCTACCAAGGGCAACAAAGTAAGACTCTGTCTAAAAACAAACAAACAACAACAACAAAAAAAACCAGAAAACAATAAAAACAAAATTGGAGTCAAACCTCTCAAACTCTGCTGCCACTTTCTCAACTAAGTTTATGTAATATTCTAAATCTTTTGTTGTCATTTCAATGTTCACAGCATTTTCAGTAGCAGTAGATTCTATCTCAAGAAATCACTTTCTTTTTAGTTAAGTCTGGTTTGCTGGAAAGTAAGGGGAAAAAAAAGAAATAAACCACTTTCTTCCACATCCATGAAAAGCAACTTTCTCATCCATTAAAATTTTATCAAAAGATTGTAGCAATTCAGTCACATCTTCAGGCTCCACTTCTAATTCTAGTTCTCTTGTTATTTCCAACACATCTGCACGCTTCCTCCACTGAAGTCTTAAACCCTTAGAAGTCATTCATGAGGGCTAGAATCAACTTACTCCAAAATCCTGTTAATGTTGATATTTTGGTCTTCTCTCAAGAATCATGAATATTCTTAATGGCACCTAGAATGGTGAATCCGTTCCAGAAGGTTTTCAATTTACTTTACCCAAATCCATTAGAGGAATCACTATGTCACCTATACCCTTATAAAATGTATTCTTTGAGGAGGGCAGGGCAAGATGGCCATTCGCAGTGAGACAGGGGAGAGAGGACTCCTGCCAGCTCTGGCAGGGGGAACCTACCCAGAAACATCACTCTAGGGGCACAGTGAAGTAGCAGGCAGCAGTAGACTCCAGGAGCCAACAAGGAGGTCTGTAGCTGAGGAAGACTGGCAAAGAAGGCATATTCCTGGATATGGGCAGAAGCCGGCCAGCTGGCCCCTCCTGCAGAGGACTAGAGACAGGAAGGGGATGTCTTGCAGTTTTTTGATCTTGGACTGAGCTTCTTGCTGGAACTGTCTTGGAGAGAACTTGAGTGAGCCAGTGAACTCAAAAAGTATCTGGAGCTGGGACTGAGTGCTGGGAGGGGTAGAATTCCTAATGGCTTGGCTACAGGCAGGCTGCCACTATTGTGAGAAGGCCTCTGGTAGGAAGAGTCCACAGTGTCCTAGTGCATGGCTGGCTCTGGTGCACCTGCTGAGTTCAGGCAACCATCCTTGGGGTGAACTGAAGGGCCCCTGTACCCTTAAGAAGCCTCTTTGTTGTCAGGGGACACTGTTTAACTGTGCCTCCTAAGAATGCTAGTGAGAGCTCCAGGACTCTAATCTTGTGGGGACTGAATGCTAATGAAGTGACCAGGCACGAAGTGACCAGGCCCTGACTGAAGGCAAATAAATCAGGAAGACAGGACTGGATTTCCTCTGCAACTACAGAGTGGCTTCCATCTTATACAGTAAAACCAGTGTGCATGTTCTCCATCTCCTAACACCATAGTACCACCTGGAGACCAGGCAACATATTTTAACACACACACACATACACACTTGCATTGTTTGCTTCTTTTCTCAATTTCTTTCCTTAGATTTTTTTCTTGTTTTCTTGTTTATTGTTGTTGGTGTTTTTCTTTCTGTTTTGTTTCATTGTACTTTTATTTTTTCATTTTTACTTTCTTCAATGGCAAAGACGCCTCCATTTTGGTTATGGGTTTTCAGCCTCTTATTCATTCTTTCTTTTTTATTTCTCTGGTTTTTTCTCTCTTTTGGTAGAGATTTTTCTACTTCTCTCATCTTTCCCACATAAACTTCTCATACAACATCTAAGATATCCTTTTTTCCCCTTCATCTTATATAACTATATTTTGAATTTTCTAGATCAATTATTATTATTATTTTTTCCCCCTTTTCTCTGAGGACTTGGGGGGGAGGGGTCATAACACCGGTCTGGCTTAGGGATTATTGCCTTGGTCTGGCTCAAGGAAGCCATTAGCTCAGGGTCTAGGGTATCCTTCTACCTTTGGCTTTGGAAAAGACAGTATTGGTAGGTCCCCACTACAACATACTGCTGAAGTGGGGCCTTGCTTTTCTCCTGGCTGGTAAGGAGCTCCTGACCTCAAGGGATTCACCCAATCCAACCCTCCAAAGTCATAAAGTTGCGGGTGTGAGCCAAAGCAAACTGCTGCATATTACCATTTCTCCTGTAACTCTCTTTCTGTCCTTCTCCCCCATTTCTTCATTTCTTTTCTTTCACTCCCCCTTCTCTTTATCTTTTTCTTTCTTCTTCTCCTTCTTTATCCTTTTCTTCCCTTTAGCCTTATACCAAAAGGCTACTTCAATACCTAAGCTCAGAGATGAGGTAGTTTAATGCAAAGAAGGTAATAAGAGGAAAAAACAGGGGAAGGGAATGAAGAAGAAGAAAAAACACACAAAGAGGATCAACAGAAAAACAAAAACTAAACAAAGATATAAGGGACTTAAATGCGACCCTAGAACAAATGGGCTTAATAGACATATACAGAATATACCATCCTCAAACTAAGGACTATATGTTCTTCGTGTCAGCCCACAGAACATACTCCAAAATAGATCACATTCTAGGACCCAAATCACACCTCCACAAAATTAAAAGAACTGAAATTATACCTTGCATCTTCTCAGACCACAAGGCAATAAAGGTAGAACTCAACTCCAACAAAAATTATATCTCCACACAAAGGAATGGAAACAACCTTATGGTGAATGACAGTTGAGTCAAGGAAGAGATAAATGAGGAAATTTTTTAATTCCTTGAACATAACAACAATGAAGCTACAAGTTACCAAAATCTGTGGGATACTGCAAAAGTAGTTCTAAGGGGGAAATTTATTGCATTAGAAGCCTACATGCAAAAAACAGAGAGCACATCATCAACCTAATTAATCATCTTAAGGAAATGAAAAAGTAAGAACAATCTAATCCCAAACCTAGTAGAAGAAAGGAAATAACCAAAATTAAATTAGAAATTAATGAAATTGAAAAGAATCAATCAGAAAATTAATGAAACAAAAAGTTGGTTCTTTGAAAACATTAAAAAAAAAAAAAAAAAGATAAACCTTTGGCCAGATTAACTAGAAACAGAAAAGTAAAATCTCTAATAACCTCAATCAGAAATGAAAAGGGAGAAATAACAACAGATACCACAGAGATACAAGAGATTATCTCCAGCTACAACAAGAAACTCTGCACCCAGAAACTTGACAAGGTGGAGGAAATGGATTAATACCTGGAATCATACCATCTCCCTAGACTGAACCAGGAAGAAATAGATCTCTTGAACAGACCAATCTCAAGTGCCAAGATTGAAGAAATAATAAAAAATCTTCCAACAAAAAAAAAGGCCTGGACCAGAATGGTTCATATCATAATTCTACCAAATCTTCAAAGATGTGCTTGTACCTATACTGCAGAACCTATTCCAAAACATTAAGAAGGAATCTTCCCCAACATGATCTATGAAGCAAACATCACCCTGATACAAAAACCAGTGAAGGACCCAATGAAAAAGAACTAAAGACTAATTTCACTAATGAATATTGATGCAAAAATACCCAATAAAATCTTAACCAATAAATTATTAACTACACACAAAAAATTATACATCATGATCAAGTAGGTCTCATTCCAGGGATGTAAGGCTGGTTTAACATATGCAAATCCATAAATGTAATATACCATACAAAAGAAGTGAAAAAAAGACCATATCATCCTCTCAATAGATGCAGAAAAAGCATTTGACAAAATTCAGCATCATTAGAACCCTTAAGAATATAGGCATAAGTGGCACATTTCTTAAACCAATTGAAGCCATCTATGACAAACCCACAGCTAATATCATACTGAATGGAGTAAAACTAAAAGCTTTTCCACTTAGAACTAGAACCAGACAGGGATGTCCTCTGTCATCACTACTATTCAACATAGTTCTGGAAGTTCTAGCCAATGCAATCAGAGAAGAGAAAGATATAAAGAGCATCAAAATGTGGTCAAACCCTTGCTTTTTGCTGATGGTATGGTCTTATACTTAGAATACCCCAGAGATTCAAACACAAGGCACCTGGAAGTAATCAAGAAATACAGGGTATAAAATCTCAGGACACAAAATCAATGTGCAAAAATCAGAAGACTTTGTATATGTCAATCACATCCAAGTTGAGAAGCCAAAGACACAATTCCTTTCACAGTAGCTTCAAAGAAAATGAAATACCTAGGAATATACCTAACAAAAGAGGTGAAGGACCTTTATAAAGAGAATTATGGAACCCTAAAAAAAGAAATAGCAGAAGATATTAAAAAATGGAAGAACATACCATGCTCTTTGCTGGGAAGAATCAACATTATTAAAATTTTTATACACCCAGAACAATCTACAGGTTCAATGCAATCCCCATTGAAATAACAACATTATAACTTGAAGAACCAAAAGTTCTTCATTTTGTATAGAACCAGAAAAAAAACCTGGGTAGCCAAGGCAATTCTTATTAATAATAATAAAACAAGCTGGAGGCATCAATCTACCGGACCTCAGGTTATATTACAAGTTCACAGTGATCAAAACAGCATGGCATTGGCACAAAAATACAGAAATATGGAACCAAATAGAAAAAGAAGAGATGAAACTAATCTCTTATAGCTATCTAAAAGAATCCCTATTCAATAAACGGTGCTGGGAGAACTGGATAATCACATGTAAAAGGCTAAACTGGACCTGAATCTCTCACCACTTGACTCAAGATGGTTAAGAGATCTAAATCTAGGATATGAAATGATAAAAATCCTAGAAGAAAGTGTGGAAAAATCTCTTGAGGATGTCAGACTGGGGAAAGATCTTATGAAGGAGACTTCAGCAGCAATTGCAACAATAAAAATAAACAAATGAGACTTAATTAAATTAAAAAGCTTCTGTACAGCTAAGGACACAACAATTAAAGCAAACAGACAACCTTCAGAATGGGAAAAGATATTTGCATGTTACAAATGTGATAAAGGCTTGATAACTAGTATCTATAGAGAAATCAAATTAATCAACAAAAAAGGAGCAAACAATCCCATCTACCATTGGGCAAGAGGCATGAACAAAACTTTCTCTGAGGAAGACAGAGGGATGGCTAACAAACATATGAAAAAATGCTCATCATCTTTAATCATCAGAGAAATGCAAATCAAACCCCCCTGAGTTATCACCTCCCCCCGAGGAGAATAGACCACATCACAAAGTCTCAAAGTTGCAGATGCTGGTGTGGATATGGAGAGATGGGAACTCTTTTACACTGTTGGTGGGACTGCAAACTAATACAGCCTCTTCGGAAAAAAGTATGGAGAATCCTCAAAGAACTCAAATTAAACCTCCTATTTAATTCTGTAATCTCATTATTATGTATCTACACAGAAGAAAAAAAATCCTTCTATCATAAAGATATTTGCACTAGATTCTTTATCACACCTCAATTTACAATTGCCAAGATGGGGAAACAACCTAAATGCCCATCAACCTAGGAATGGATTAACAAACTGTGGTATATGTATACCATGGACTACTATTCAGTCATAAAAAAGATGGAGATTTTACATCTTTTGTATTAACCTGGATGGAGTTAAAACACATTCTTCTTAGTAAAGTGTCACAAGGATAGAGAATCAAGTATCCAATGTATTAAATACTAATATGAAGTCAGTGGACAATCTAATACATGCCTAAGAGAAAAATTCAGTTCAATTCAAGTTGGGGCTGGGTAGGTGATGGAGGGGGAACAGGAGAGGGAGTGATAAAAAATAAATTTAAAAAATATATTTCTTTTTGTCCTTTCTTTTCTTTTTTTTTTTTTTTTTTGAGACAGAGTCTCATTCTGTTGCCCAGGCTAAAGTGCTGTGTTTGGTTAGGTCAGAGCAACCTCAATCTCTTAGATTCAAGCAATCCTCCTGCTTTCGTCTCCCAAGTAGGTGAGACTACAGACGCCTGCCATAATGCCTGGCTAATTTTTCTATTTTTAGTAGAGACAAGTTCTCACACTTTCTTAGGCTGGTCTCGAACTCCTGAGCTCAAGGGCTCTTTCCATCTTGGCCTCCCAGAGTGCTAGGATTACAGGCCGCTGCAGTTGGCCCACAAAATATATTTCTTAAGTAATAAGACCTGAAAGTCAAGATTTTTTTTTTTTGAGACAGAGTTTCACTATGTCACCCTTGGTAGAGTACCATGGCATCATAGCTTACAGCAACCTCCAACTTTTGGGCTTAAGTGATTCTCTTGCCTCAGCTTCCCAAGTAGCTGGGACTACAGTTGCCCCCCACAACGCCCAGCTATTTTTTTGTTGCAGTTGATTAGCTGGCCCAGGCCAGGTTCAAACCCGCCACCTTCAGTATATGTGGCTGGTGCCCTAACCACCGTGGTATAGACACCAAGCCTCAAGATTATTTCTTAATCCATGGGTTGCAGAATGCATGTTGTGTTAGCAGGAAAGGAAACATTAATCTCCTTGTACAACTCCATTATAGCTCTTGAATGACCAAGCTTACTGTCAATGAGCAGTAATATTTGAAAAGGAATCTTTTTTTCTCAGCAGTAGGTCTCAACAATGGACTGAAACTACTCAGTAAATCATATTGTTAACATATATGCTGTCATCAAGAGGTGCAAGAGGCTTATCTTTTGGCCTATCTCAGCTTTAAACACACCTTCACTGAACTTAATCATTTCTGGCTTTGACTTAAAGTAAGAGATGTGATAGTCTTTCTTTTACCTGACACCTGGAGGCCATGGTGCAGTTATTAAATGGCCTCATTTCAATATTGTTGTTTTGGGGAATAGGAAAGCCCAAAGAAAGGGAAAGACACAGGGGAACAGCTGGTCAGTGGATGAGTCAGAACACACCATTTACTACTTCAGATTGTATATGAAAGCAGCACATTGTACCCCTTGATTGCACTAATGTACACAGCTATGATTTAACAATAAAAATAAATAAATTAAAAAAAGACACACACCATTTACTAATTAACTTTGTTATCTCATGTAAGCGTGGTTTATAGTGACCCAAAACAATTACAATAGTAACATCAAAGTTCACCATTGATCACAGATCACCATAACAGACATAATAATAAAAAAGCTTGTAATATTGCAAGCACACTGATCACAGATCACCATAACAGATATAATAATAAAAAGTTAGAAATATTGCAAGCATTACCAAAATGTACAGACATGAAATGAGCACATACTATTGAAAGAATGATACCCATAGACTTGCTTGATGCAGGGTTGCCACAAACTTTCCATTTATAAAAAATGCAGTGTCTGCTGATGCAATAAAGCAGAGTGCAATTAAAAGGACATTTGCCTGCAATATCACACCTCCTGATTTTCTCCCCCTTTTCAATATGTAGTTTGTCTTGAAATCTATATGGGTTTCCTGGACTCTCATAATAAAGTACCACAAATTGGATGGTTTAAAACAACAGAATTTTTGTCTTCTTCCTTGGATGGTGCCTAAAGAAAATAATTTTTTTAAACCCCAGAATTTTATTATCACTATTATCACTTTTAACATGGAAGTTAGAAGTTCAAAATCAAGGTATGAACAGGGCCATGTTCTCTCTGAAAACTCCAGGGGCAAAACTTCCTTGCCTTTCTCCTAGCTTCTGGTGGTTGTTGGCAAGCCTTGGCAAGTAGGTGCATCAGACAAATCTCTGCCTCAGCTGAAATTTGACATTTTAAGGATACCAGTCTTTGATTTAGGGCTCATTGTAATCCATTATGGCCTTATCTTGACTTGATTACATCTAAGAAGAGCCACACACTTTGGGTATGCTTTGTCCCTGCCAAAACTCAGGTTGAAATTTATTGCCAATGTAATCATGCTGAGATGAGATGGGTCATTAGAAATCCGCTCTCATGAAGATATTAATGCAATCTCAGGGGAGTGAGATGTGAACTTGTACCTTCAAGATGTGAAGTTGTACCTTGAATATACAGAGTTTTTCCATTATTATCACCAAACACTGGATATGTGATGAACATTGAGAATATACATGAGTATGAGAAGGGTCCTTTGCTCTCAGGCTGGGGAGAGAAACCAGAGACTTCAAAAGACAAAGTATCAGTCACTCAACATCAAATGAGTGTGGGTACTTTCTGAAACCAGAGGCCTAATTCCACCTCTTACTCCCATGCCTTGAGATTTGGATGTGCTTCCTAAACATGGTATAGAATGAAACAGTGACATGTAATCAACACCGCTCCTTAAGGGATGTGCACATGGTATGTGATATTCTGTGATAAGCTGGAGGCAAAAGGATGGAAAGGCTCTCAGGATGACAAATGTCAGCTAAGAGAAGGGCAAGCAACAAGTGGCCAGAAAGGAGGGCCACTGCTGAAGTTCCTACAAGCCTGGGCACCCTGCTCACCCAGGGTGGGGTAAGCTCAGGCACTGCTGTCTTATCTCTGGGGCTTTCTTTCTGGAGATGGGCTAGTCTAAATGAAACTTGATGGCCTTTAGGAGTGCCCTTTGTTGGGAACCCAGCCCCCTCCCCAATTTCTTATGTTTGTTAAACATCCATAAATTAAGATGTATACCTTATTTATTATTTGAGATAGAGCATCACAACTGCTAAAATGCTAAAACCTTGGGGTCGCCCACCCTCAAAATTAAGTGGGGTTTATGAACTCATAAGGTGCTTTACAGTGATGTACTTTTTCATACATACAGAAAAAATTATAATCACAAATGAAAATAAAGGGAGAGATAGAAGAAGCTGGCAATAGAAGAAAGATCAAGCAGAGAACAGAAGATGAAAGAAAAGAGGGAGAGAAAAGGCAAAGGGGAAGCAGGAAAGCAGAAAAGAGGAAGATGAAGAGACAGGAAAGGAAATAAAGAGGCAGAAATAAAGAGAAGAAATCTTATCCATGAGCTAGGAGAGCCTTTGAGAATCTGCCATGTTAGGAGATACTGATCCCAACAGAATCTATAATACCATCAAAATAGTGATGATGACCACATAGTGCCAGCCACTGTGTTGTTACTTAAAAAGATTAGATTATTTTCAATCCTTGTAATAATCATAAAAGTACAGATTATTGTCTTCATTTATCTTAGGCACATTCAGAAGAATCAAAGCTGAGGGCAATGTACACAGAAGTCAAACAGATCATTGTTGACTGACCATTTGAATGACCTATTAAATAACTTTCCCAGGTCACACAGTTGGCAGGTAGCAGAACATGGACTCTAGAAGTCCATCTTTGCTGTAACTTTTCTTTCTGGATACTCTTTTTCCTGTCCTCCAGCTTGGGGAGGTAATGCTTCTCTCAGTTGCACAGTGCCAGGAACAGGGGGATGAATTGTGCTGCAAAGTGGCTCTTCTAAGCCCCCTTGGTTCATAACACTCTTGGAACATCAGGCTTTCTGCTTTGTACCATGAAGGACAATACAGAGATATGGGCTCCCATAGATACCACACAACAAAAGCAGGAACATTCCCATGGCCCTGAGAGAGGTACACAGGCTCTGTCCAGCCTCCTAAGTTTAGAAAGTGAAGAATTCTAGTTCTAACAGAAGCTAAAAGCTAAAAGAGGTACACAGGCTCTTTCCAGCCTCCTAAGTTTAGAAAGTAAAGAATTCTAGTTCTAACAGAAGCTAAAAGCTAAAAGCTAAAAGGCTATTGACCTCCACCAAAGCATTGAGATATGCAGAATGAAGGCAGAGGTCACAACCATTCAGCTGCCAAAATACCAGTCTTAATGTGAAACAATGTTCCTCCTAAAATTGCTTTTATGTCTAAGCGTCTAAAAGATAACAAAAAACAGCATCCCTTGGATAATGGGAGGAGGCAACTTTACCAAATACCTTAAAATAAGAAGAGTCATTTGAAATACTAAATCAGAGCTAGACTGATAAAACTATGGTTAGTATGTTTGATTTAATAATTTTTGTATTTAAGGTTCACTTCTGAATACTGTCTTTAAGGAGAACAGGTCTGTCTTCAGGAATTCAAAAATTCTCAGAACATCCAGAGTTCCCTCTTTAAATTATCCAATCATGGTTAGGGATGAGGAACTTCTTGAAAGAGACAGCTTTGAAACATCTTGATTGTCAAGACCTCATAGGCACAACAGTGTAAAGGAGAGAGGTACAAGCTATATTTTTTCCTCTTAATGTGTTCATAGATTAGTGAAAAAGAATGCAGATATAAGCTGGATTTGATGTCAAAAGAGCTGAATTATAGTTACAGCTATGTGACCTTGGGTTTGTCACAGCCTCTCCAAATTTCTAATTCTTCATCTATATAATAGGAAGAACATGGTCCTCTTTACAGGGTTAATGAAGATTAAACAAGATATTTTCAAGATAAGCAACAATACAAGGAAAACAAATTACCAAAAGAAGAGCACATGTGGCAATTCTAACCCAAAATATAGCATAGAACACAGTATCATTTTTCTTTGTTCCAGACACAATGGAATACTATGGAATCTTTTTACTGGTGTTGGTTCATTTCTAAAGGTATAAAGGTTGTGGGGGGTAAAAAAAAACCCAGCCTTGCCCTAATTCACTTTATTATTATTATTACCATTATTATTATTTTTTTTGAGATGGAGTCTCACTCTGTCACGCTTGGTAGAGTGCCGTGACATCTTAGCTCACAGCATCTTCAAACTCCTGGGTTCAATCAATTCTCTAGGCTCAGCCTCCCAAGTAGCTGGGACTACAGGTGCCCACCACAATACGCAGTTTTTCTATTTTTAGTAGATACAGGCTGGTCTTGAACTCCTGAGCTCAGGCAATCCACCCCCTTGGCCTTCCAGGGTGCCAGGATTACAGGTTTGAACCACTATACCTGGCCTGCCCTGATTCACTTTTATTATGCCAAACCAAATAGTATAAAAGCACACTGTAAAATAAAGCAGATCCACTGACAGAAAAAGGACTAAGTTGAGAAGGGTGAAGGTGGCAACAGAAAACGGAAGGGGATAAAGATATAATGCAGCAAGGAAAGAGATCAAAGGCAATAGAAAATTTTAGAGATCACAGATCAGATCAGACCTTGTGTTTGCTCCTGAGTTAGAAGGCATTGGAAAAGCATTGGAGTTAAGTCTAGGAAAGGTGCAAAGAAATGTTTTTAGGCATATGAAATTTTGTTAGAAACACCAGTCCACCGCTATACATCTCTGCCAAAGACAAAACAGGAGAATATGGATTTAAGTTGCAATGAACCAGATGCTATCTCAAAGTTCTTTCTACTTCTCCATCATCATATCTAAATACCTAATAATGATATCTGACATTAAGAATCAATTACAATTGAGACAGTCAAAAATATTCAAGAGTTTTTATTTTAAATCTAGTATCTCATGGCAGGTGAGGATGAAATATTATACATATACACACAATTGCTAAAAATCACATTTTTTATTTAAAAAAAAAAAAAAAAAAGGTTTCAAGGACACCCAACTTTTTAATGATAAAGTTAGAGCTTCTTGGTTCAAATTTAAAGACCTCCATAATATGGCCCCAACTATTCCCATTCCCTCTACTTGATCTTTCCCTAAAGAAACCTTATCCTCTAGTTATGTTGGTTGACTAGCTTGGAGGAAAAGATGCTGCTATGCCTGGAAAAGTGACCTTCAGTTCATCTGGTCTCAGGTAACCTGTAGAAATGTGCTGGGTTTGGGCAGCGCCTGTGGCTCAAAGGAGTAGGGTGCCAGCCCCATATACCGGTGGTGGTGGGTTCAAACTCGGCCCTGGCCAAAAACTGCAAAAAAAAATAAAGAAAGAAAGAAGTGTGCTGGGTTTATAACTACTAGGCAGGCCGGTCCTTAGCCAGAGTCTTAAGAAAATTTAGGAGGAGCTAAGAGGATATAAAAAGGCCTTGAGGATTACTAGGTGTACTTTCTAAAGGACTAGGGGTATCTTTATCCCCATATTATATATACCACTGCAGTGGTGCATCCTTATGGGGGGCTTAGAGGATTAAGGAAAAGCACCCCTCTGCCCAGGATCCAGCTATATGAGCCATCTCATGCAGTTTTTAAAGTCTTCACACACATTAAAGAATTTTCTATTCTATGACCACTGTTATCTATCAATTACCATAACTATTCTGACAACTGCTCACATTCATTCCTCATTGTCTCTCTTCTCTAATCAAATGAAATAAAATCAATTTCAGCAGAGAATGTTCATCATCTAAAAGTAAATGAGAATGCTTATCTCATTTTTGCTCCACTCCAAATTCTGTCATCCTTCAAGACACTATGCTGGGATCACCTCTCTTGGAAAACTTTCCCAGCTCCCAGGACTGTAGAGCTTCCTAACATCTATAAACTTTTTCACATAAATAAAACACTGGAGCTTCATGCAGGGGTAGATTTTTGTAACTGAAAAAATATAATAGGACAATCAGCCATGTACATAGGGAACTATCAAATTCTATTTATGCTGCAAAGGGTAAATATCACAAATAATCTGAGCCCTATACATTTTGTTTCTCTCTAATGTTCTTGTATCATTGATTATATGAGCCATTTATTCTGCAGTTACTATCAAAATATCAGTATTCACAGATCAATAGTTTGATTGATTGGTAAACCAATCCCCTGAAATCATATGCAGAATTTTTTATGTGCATGCATTTTCCAGGAAAGAGAAAAAATACACATACTTTTCAACAAATACTGGGAGAAAAAAATCTTCCTCTCAAGAGTTAAAAATATTCCTTTATAAAGTTCTAATATCTCTTCTTTGAAGAGTGTTTGTGTGCTTTTATCTGCCCTCCTCAATGAGTCTGTAGACACAAACTTTACATTCTTTGCATGGCCTACCCTATTGCTAGATGCCTCCACAGAGCTGAAATATACCTACTAGTTAGGATGCATTATCTGGAGGAGAAGCCCAAATATGGAAAGTAAGCGACCCTGTACAAGGGTGAGTACACTCCAAAATCAAAAAGGGAGAATCTATTATATCTAAAGCTGCATTTAAAATGATTAAAAGATCAGAGAGGATACTGGAGAATATGTTACCACAGGAAAAAGTATAAAATTGTGGGAAGTCACCAAATAAATATTTTAAACACCCACAAGTGAAGAATTAAAAATGTAGAATAGAAACATGTGGTAGACAGGGAATTTTGGTCAAAGGTCAGGAGACTTAAATTCTAGAAGTGGCTCTGCCTCTGTTGACCTTGAGCAAGTTCTTAAACTTTCTAAATTTTAGCTTTCTTAACTATTGTGGGTGTTTATAAGAAGATCTTAAAATTCTACCATTTTAAAATTCCCTAAGTTTTTGAAAGTTTGTTTAGATATAGGATTAGACATAAAAACAAAACTTGACATCGGTGAAAGGTACAAACTCGTTATAAGATAAAAAAGTTCTGGAGACCTAAGGTACAACATGGTGATTGTAGTTAGTAAAAATGTATTATATACTTGAAATCTGCAAAGAAAGTAGATCATAGGTATTTTTACTCTACACACACAAAACGGTTAATTGTGAGTAGATGGATATGTTAATTAGCTTGTTGTAGTCATTTCACAAGTTCATGAACTCATCCTAGAAAAAAATGCTGCATACCTCCTTGTTGTTTTTCTTTTTTTTTTTTTTTGAGACAGAGTCTTACTATGTTGCCCTAGGTAGAGTGCTATGGCATCACAGCTCACGGCAACCTCAAACTCTTAGGCTTAAGCAATTCTCTTCAGCCTCCCAAGTACCTAGAACTACAGGCGCCTGCCATACGCCCAGCTATTTTTTTGTTGCAAATGTCATCGTTGTTTAACTGGCCCGGGCCAGGTTTGAACCCACCACCCTCAGTGCATGTGGCCAGCACCATAACCACTGTGCTAAGGGCACCGAGCCATGCATACCTCATTGTTCAATATCACTAGTGTCACCACTTGGCCAAGGAGAGTACTTTAAAGGTAATTGTAGTGATATTCAGCATTGAGGTATGCAGCACTTAGACAAATCCAAATTGAGAGGCATTCTCAAAAGAAAACTGGCCTATATTCTTCACAAATATCACTGTTATGACAAAGAAAGACTGAGCAGCTATTCCAAATTCATGGAATTTAAAGAGACACAGCAACTAAATGCAATGTGTGATGCTGGCTTATATTCTGGATTGGGGGGAAACTGCCATATAAAAACACTGTTGGGAAACATGGCAAAATCTGAATAAAAACTAGTGTTATAAGATAGTATCACAATAATTTTAATTTTTCTAAACTTGATTACTTCGCTTCAGGTTATAGAAGAAAATGTCCTTGAACTTCAGAAATAACATAGGTAAAGAGACATCATGTCTGCAACTAACCTTCAAATGGTTTGAGGAAAAATAAATGTGTATGTATGTGTATACATATACATATGCATAATGAATGAAAGAGAGAGAACATGCACTTGTTTGCACAAGTGGAGTAGTGGGTAAATCATGAAACAAATGTTAACAACTGGTGAATCCAGGCAAGAGGATACAGTAGTTCTCTAAACTTCCCTCCCAATATTTCTTTATTTTATTAATCTTTTTAGAGACAACGTCTTGCTCTGTCATTCAGGCCGGAGCACAGTGGCGTAATTATAGCTTATTGTAGCCTCAAACTCCTGGGCTCAACTGATCCTCCTGCCTTAGCCTCCTGAGAAACAAGGACTACATTTCCCAATACTTCTATAAGTTGTAAATTATTTCAAAATAAAAAGTTAAAAGTTAACATGGATATTCCCCATTTCTTCTCCCACACCACCACACACATTCTCTTCCTACCTGGTGTCCTATGTCTCCACTTCTGGTCTCTAAATTCTCCAGCACTGTCACTACGTCCTCCCCACTCTCCAGAGGATATCTCTGTACCCAGGCCTGGAGGTCTCTGGGCAGGATGGTCAGGAACTGCTCCAGCACCAGTAACTGGAGGATCTGCTCCTTGCTGTGCATCTCTGGCCTTAACCACTGATGACAAAGTTCTCGGAGTTGGGCTAGAGCTTCCCGGGGCCCAGAAGCCTCCTGGTAGCAGAACTGCCGAAAGCGCAAACGGCAAAGCTCCTGAGTGTGGGAACTGTCCTCTTGTGCACTACACACCTGCTCCCAGGTGGGATCTTCCTCCTTCAATTTCACAAAGTCATCTTCATTTTCAAGAGCAGGGCCTGGCAAAGCTTCACACATCTTGAGCTTAAAGGATAGGAAACGGTTCACTTAGCTGGGGTCTGTGTTTCAGAAATGTACATCTGAGGCATAACAAGTATCGATAATATGAAAATTTTAAGAGAGTCAAAACTCTATGTACTTATATATTTTTTTTCAGCTTTAAAAATATGGAACGCTTCACAAATTTGTGTGTCATCCTCGCACAAGGGCCATGCTAATCTTCTCTGTATCATTCCAATTTTAGTATATGTGCTGCCGAAGCAAGCACTACGTATATTTTTGTCCCCATTCTAGGTAAAGCCCAAAAGCTGAACCTATTTACCTGTATTATCAGTGAAATTAATTAGAAGCTGATCATTAACACTAGAGTGGTTGAGCCCAGAAGGTAGGAATGTAAGATATGAAGGGAGAAGGGTTAACAACAAGAATGTTCGGGCAGCTTACATGTTAGCTGAGGAGAAGGGGTAATTTTACACACTGAGCTAGATTGCTACCTTTAAGGCCAAATAATACAATCTCAGAGGTCATTTGTGTCTGCGCATCTCTCATTGAATATTCTACCTTAAATGTAGGTGTGGTAGACTGTTCCAAAGTCTCCTATCCTCAGACAAACCACACTCATCTAGAGGTAGAATCTATGCTGGCCTATGACTTACTTTGACCAACCAAATATGGCAGAATTGAGATAGGGAACTGATAGGTCCTGCTTTAAGTACTGCTTTGGGCATTGCCTAACTGAGTCAGGAAGTCTCAAAACAAAGTGTCAAATTACCCTGATCAAAACAGGATGGAGGCAGGGCAAGTTCCAACAGGTTAGAACCAAGGTGGTGAAACACCATCCCTATCATGAATATTCCTCTCCTTATTTAGCCTATAATTTAAGTCGTTGCTTAAATAGAAAGACAATAGGAGCCAGGGAGCCAGTTTTCTCCTGCAGTGAGAACTTGCTTCTGCTCTGTAGAGTAGACTTTCTATAGTTTCTGAGTAAATCTTGCTTTCACCTTATATATTGGCTCTCTCCTGAATTTGCTTTTACAGGAAGCCAAGCACCCTCTTGGACTTCAAGAGGCTCCCAACACTGAAAGTCACTTTCTTGACTTTCAGAATAACACTGTAAAAGGAAGTGGCCACATGACTCTTGGCACACAGTCATCGACTGCCATGCTGTGAAGAAGCCCAAGCTAGCCATGCAGAAAGTCACATGAATAAGAACCAAGACACCCAAGCTTAAGCCCAGCTGGGCCTAGCGCTCAGATGATTCATCAGCTGAATGCAAGGTATATGAGCTATATAAGTAACTCCAGGTGAGATGAACAGTAGAACTGCCAAGTCAACACTCAGAATCCTGAGAATAAGTAGCTGGGGTTATTTTCAGCCACTAAATTTAGAATTTTTATTTATTTTTGATGTGACATAGGTAACTAAAACGGTATACATGATAGCATCAAGTTCTTTTTTTTTCTGTCCTCTCACTTTCTCCTTTTGTGTACTCAGTCATAATTTCAATATATGTCTACCCAAGAAGACGCAAATCTCTGGCTCCAATTTGCCTTTCCACTCCCAGTCTACATCCTGAAATGCCAGCAACTGTGGGCCTCTCCTGCACTATTATTTCATCATATCCCAAATTGAAATCAGAGTCCCTCAAAACTACACTCACTCTGTAATCTCTCCATTTCTACTGGCATCATCATCTTCTTCATGCATTCAGTCTTAAAACTTGCCTTTATATACAATCACTCTGAGTTCAGCCAATTCTTCAAAACGCCTCTTGCAATCATTCCTTCCTTTTATTTTCCTTATTAAATTTTCATTCACTATTACAATAATTTTCTGTAGGGTATTCCTGTCCAACTCCCCCATCTGTTGTCATTGGCTTAATATTTCCTAAAGCACAATTCTGACTACATTCAACAAACCTCTAAAAAATGAATTTTAATTACTCCTTGATGAACTAAATTCAAACTCCACAGGATCTGATCTTTACTGGATTTTACTGATTTGTCACTCAATAAACGTTTATGGAGCACCGCATTATTTTACAGGCATAAAGCTAACTCTAGAATAAAAGATACAGTTCCTATCTATGGTCTCGCTAAATTCCTCATGTCACCACTATGCTGAATACTCCAACTTTTTCTGTTGACTTTATGCCTCACAGCCAAAACCGCCCTTCTAACTGTAAATTCCCAAGACGCCGAGCAAATGACCTATGTAAAACCTCCCCCTCGCCACCCCTAAAAACTACTGTTCTGTCCTCTCTAAGCCACACAGGTGGAGATGGAGTGTTGCCACGGAAGCTGTACCGCTTCTCCATCTCGTATTACAAATCCTCCTCCTCGATCCCCACCGCTTCCTGAGTTGGAAGGTTTATCTCTGCATAGACTCTACGAGCCTGGCATGTACCGGGTATTCAACAAATAGTGATGAACTTCTTAATAAATGTACGCAGACATACCTGAGATGCCAGTAGCCAGGACAGTTTGGCAGGTCCAGAACGTTATCTGACTGAGATCACACCCCAGCACCTAGCACAGCGCCAGGCACACACTGGGCAGGCAATAAGTGCGTGTCTAGTTGTTTAACAGACCAAAAGTTCAGCGACAGTACACAACAAAGACGTGGCCGACCTCGTGAAAGGCTCCCACGGGAGCGCCGAGGCCCAGGGTTCCACAGTCGGGGGCGCCGGCCGCCTGCCCGGAGCCCAGGCCGCGGGCGAGCTGGCGTCGCCGGCAATTTCCGCAGCCTGGCGGGGGCCGACAGCTGTGGATGCTGCGGGGCCGGGAGCCTAGTAGCGGCGTTCGGCCGGTTCCGTGCCTCTCTAGGAGCGCGACCGCTCGTCTCTCTGATGCGCCGGGCGGACCCCTGCTGCCCCCTGCCGCTTGGCCCAGGCCTCTCTCCGCCTCCTGCCCGACCCAGACCCATTCCGATGGCTCAAACACATTTATGTAAATCATTTCAGTTAAAAGCCACAGAACGGTAAAGACAAGGTCCAATCTCTTTGGGGGCATCACAGGTTGTTAGGAGATACAGATCAATAAATATTGCAATACAGCAAACAACACAAATTATTTTCTTTTCATTAATTGTGCAGATTATATATGAACAATAAAAACGAGTTGTATAAAGACTATGAAACAAAAAGAGTCCCATTCTTAACCATTGTTACTATCTTCCCAGGACACTACCTGCCACATGGTAGTTATTCAATAAACATTTTGTTTAGTGGAAAAGTTTGTATCTATATAGGGGCAAGACACTTTCCCTCACAGTTTGCTGAAAGATCAATTCATAATTAAGGCAGATTAATAAAAGAAAGGATCATCATGTGTACAGGGAAAAATCAGAGTGATAATGCAATTTTCCAACGGAATTCAATATCTTTATAGGGGCCTTGTAAAGGGGAAGGGGGATGTTGAGGAGCACAGGGCCTAAACAGTTGTTAGGGAGGAGGGAGGGATGGGGGAGAAATAGACTTGTAGATTATATTAACCTGGGAGACAGGTATTTATGACCCAAATGATTTGGGCCTAGTTCATCTATATTCCCCACCCTCATTTTTGAAATATTTTGAAATGACAGGAGGAAAGGGAGTCAATTGTCCCCTTTGATCTTCTGACCAAGCCAGTTCAGCTTATGCAGATAGAGGAAAGAACTCTTCCAGTGTTTCTTGACCTTAGGTGACCTTCAATTGAAAATATTCTTTATACCAGGGACTCATCTTTTGAGGTGAAATTTCCCTAGTTTCTTCACTATATATTTTAAAACACTCATGGGGTCAGAATATAATTTTGTACCTTAGCTCTTTTCAGTTAAGATAGCTTGGAGATCATTCCATATTAACTTATTCTTTTTTGTTTTTGAGACAGTCTCGCTTTGTCACCCTTGGTAGAGTACTGTGGCATCACAGCTCACAGCAACCTCAACCTCTAGGGCTTAAGTGATTCTCTTGCCTCAGCCTTCCAAGTATCTGGGACTAAAGGCGCCCGCCAAAATGCCTGGCTATATTTTTTTTTTTTTTTTAAGAGGAGGTCTCGCTCTAGCTCAGGCTGGTCTTGAATTCATGAGCTCAGGTAATCTACCCGCCTCAGCCCCCCAGAGTCCAAGGATTATAGGTATGAGCCACCTTGCCTGGCCATATTAACTTATTCTTTAACAGCTAAATAATATTTCTTTGTGTGATTGTACCATAATTTACTTAACTATTCCTGGTGATGCTGAAGGAGCTAAGGAAATTCCACTGCAAAATATGATTCCTTGGCATTTTTTATTGTTAAATCATAGCTGTGTACATTAGTGCAATCGCCTGTACCCATTCTAAGATGCACCATAGATGTGGCCCCACCTATTACCCTCCCTCCACCAAAACCTCCCCCCTCCCTTCCCCTTCCTTGCCCCTTTCCCCATAGTCTTGTGCTGTAGTTGGGT